>QFEZ01002812.1:0-14385 GCA_003316425.1 Russula lepida
GTTGTGGCTGACGAGCGTTCCGACGCGGGTTCCGCGCCGATCTGAGCATGGCACTAAGGGAATCCTTACACCAATCAACCAATTGACTGTCACTCAGGCTATGCCCTCACTTATATTCCACCTACCAATATGTGTGACGCACTTGGCTGCTTTGGCTCGTGTTCAACGATGGAGAAAGGCTGATGGACAATGGGACCAGATCGGTAGGTAAAGAAAGAACACGACGAACAGAAGAGCAGGTCGGCTGATCATCATCCTTGTAGATGTGGAAAAGAACTGCATTGAACTGCAAGGGTGATATGGAAAAACCGCATATCCACTCTCTGGCGAGATGGGGACACAAGAACGGCTCTTCTCAGGAGACTGGCAGGCCGTGCCAGGTTGGGTACTGCTGGTGTAAAACGCCACACCGGATAAACCGAGCCACTACCTCGGCAGGATGTCATGATTGAGCACAGGTTTGGGGAAGCTTGCTGGTTCATGACCAAAATGCGGAGAAGGATTGTTACAGTAAGTTTTGGGTGTTTACCGGGCTTCAAGGCGCACAGGCCGGGGAAAAGAAAATTGGCGACGAACAAATTGACGAGGGCACGTGATTCACCCACCACCACATCGACTCTTTTCGCTGCAGCAAACTGCTCTGCTGCCCATTTCCCAACACTCCACCATACATTGTGTATTACAAAATATGTTTCTGTGAGGGTTAATTGTAATTTTTGAACCTCTTCACTGCATGTGACGGAGATGGTAAGATCTGTGTGCATCCACATTTTTCATGGAGAGGTACATGTTGGCAAAGCACTACACATCTGTGAATGCAGTGCACATTGATAATCTCTAATTGTGTGCAAGCTAGCCAATGTACCATCTACGCGTCGTTCAATTCATTACCGCGGACCATGAACCTTTTTTTATCTTATTTAGAAACATGTTGGATATTTCCATACGCATTTCCAGCTCGAAATACGCGTCGCATAGTGGTAAACGTTTTCAATCTTCAGACTGTACTGTACTGGTTGGCACCCCACCGGGTCCACCAGTGTGCAATGCACGCGTCACTGGTTTCATTTCCGCGGACTAAAATATTATTTGCCACTGGTCAGGAAACATGCCAGCCACGGTTGGGAGGATTTCCATTGCCAGAAACGCGTTGCCATGCACTACGCGTTTGTGATGTTCGGCCTGTGTGCATGTGAGCCTGCACCTCACCGGTGTGTGAGGTTGTCACTAACAGTTCTATGATCCGACAGACGCTCGAGTTATTATGGAAAGAACAATAATATGTTGGAATACAGCTGTACAGGGGGAGCGGCGGAGTTCCCTCCACCGGTCCATTCTTCAACACGTCAAAAGTTCTCCTACCACCCTCTTCATCTTCTATCTATTCCATTGCAATCGCTCCAAGTCCGACGCCCCATTCGGAGACACGCCTCAATCGCCTTTTCAAGCACTTTACTGGCTCCAATTCATCTCAAGCGTCATGTATCTTAATTTCCATCTCTACCTCGTTATTCAGCCTGCACAGCTTCGCTTTTTCTTTGTTCCTTGACTCCGATATTGTACCAACCTCCTATCGTAGCTATCATGTATTCAAGCACTCTAGTTTAGCCCCGACTCGGAACCTTCTACTCTGCGTGCTCGTCCTCGTCGGTCCTCGTCATCCCCTTCCCTTTCGGGCCTTTCGGTGCATTCTCCACCAAACCTCGGCATCGAAGCATTGCACCCATCGGCTCTATCATAGCCAATTTCTTCGGCCCCTTTCCCGTCATATCTTCCGCACGTCGCCATATTCGAATCATAATCATATTAATGGTGCCTAACATGCATAAAAGGGATCCTCTCGGTTTTTCTATGACTCGGAACCCAGGACCACGTCTATTGTGAACAAAGTTGGACAATGGACATGTGATCGAAACCGATTATTGCCAGGAATGAACAGATAAGGGAACGAACAGAGAAAGCCATGTTGTCTATGAGATCCATCCAATGATTCCAATCAGATGACGATTTATCTATCCACTTCTAGCGACAGACTGCCAATTTGTCAGCCACCCCACCGTCTTTATAGAAGTAGATAAACAAGTGGCGTTGTGCAAAACCACCTATTGTTGCGAAAATTGCCGTAACAAACCACGCTGCGACCTCAGTTCCGACTGCACCGGCCCTGCACCGTGATGCATTTGCATTCATCGCATTGTCCGATTCCAGGCACGGCACTAAACGGAATCTCATTTCCGGACACGAAGTGGATTGTACCCTAGTATTCGCAAGAGTATTCGAAATCCTGAGCATTACTTCCATGTCCTCCTTGCCCACGATTGGCGTTCTCGATCGGTTCGCCCCGGACGCCCCCTGAATTTGACCGTCTTGACTCCGTCAACTTGAGGAGTCGCTCGCCCTTGATTGTTCAAGTTCGAGTCGGTTAGTAGTGACCGAGACTCGCGGCAAAAGAGGTGGTTCGATGCGTGGCTATATAAGTGACAGGCTGCTCCACTGCAGTCAGGCTAGTCAGCATCGATCCGACCTTTTTTTGCCTCCCTACACTACTACTACCCCCCCACACAATCCTTCCGCAAGATGCGCTCGACCGCTTTGATTGCCATTTTTGTTGCTCACTTTCTCTCTTCCTGTGGGCTTCCCTTTCTCAACGACATGCCGACGACCTTTCTGACTGTGTTTGTAGTCCTAGCGTATGCTGCGCCAGTTGCTTCTCAAGGAGCGATACTTAGGCGGCAAACTGGATGCAATTATTATAGTTGCAGGGATGGGGTGAAGGTGAGTGTGGGCTGGTGTCTCTACAAAACTGCGATAGCCAAATAGCCTAATGGACCATAAATTTGTAGGTCACCCCCTCGCCGAGTTCAGTTTCAAACGTTACTTCGATAACCAACTCTTAGATTAGGAGGTCGTGGTACGAGGGAAAGCGAGCATTATTGTGCCTCCCAGTGTGATCGCGTTACTATAGGTGGCCCACCTATTGACAATCTGCTCGTACATGATCAATTCTTTGTCAAATCACTCCATTGTTCTTTCTGATTATTTTTTTTCTGATCTTCCGTACCTTTCTATAATTTCTCCATGATTTTTGCTTTATAATGAGGAGGAAAATGAGGTCAAAATGACGAAAAACAGTATATTTGTCATTCTAATCATTATAGCATAAGATCCTGACATCAGTTTGACTTTAAAGTATTCACGGACGACCATAAACATTTTGACATCACCGATTTACAAGAAGATCTAAGGAGTTTTGAGCAAGATGGGGACGATGAAAGTGTTGCGATCTGGAGATCACGTCACGACCCTCACATGATGCTCAATGCACGTGATGTACAGTACTTAGACCTCTGAAACCGCACGTTTGGAATATATTCACTCTCTATCGCGGGTCTTAACGGTGTACAGAGCGTGACCAGTTTCAAGCTCCGCTATCAATCTACAGTGAATCAAACACCTTCGCGACTCCGCGGACGAAGAAGCACGTACCTGTTTCACTCGACCGTGACGCACAACCAATCCCATCGCAGGTATTGGGTATAAGATTGGGTTCTCTTCGCTTCGCTCCTGTGCCGTTGTTCCGAGCACATCCTGCACTTGTCGGCCCGGCACATATTTTTGTGACAGTTTCTCGGTGCCCTCAATTCCCCCTGATCTCAAATGATGGGTCGTTCGTGATAGTTGTATTTGTTGATTCTGCACGAGCAAGCTGCTGGTGAGGACAGAGCCCCTCAGTAACGACTGGGATCCGAAATGGATGGACGTCACGGTCCGGGTGGATCTCGCTTCACTTCCATAACATTCCCGGAAGCGATTAACGCATTCATCTGATTATTCGTTAATACGATCAATAAGAAGATGGCCTTGAAAACGCCCTAAGTAACGTCCTCCTGGCTCGAGTAAAGACTTCTGTCTGATTCCTATTGTGATACCCCACCCATTTCACAATGACTTACAGTGTCCCTCCCCAGATATCCGCCTTAAGGAAATGCATGGGCTGGTCCCCGGGACTCAGAGTTTACAAGTCCCCTGCTTATGCACCAGCTATTCCTTTAGACGGAGGTACTGCAGTAGGAGAGGGGGTAGACCCTAGCTCTCTTCCTCTTTCCACCTTGCCATTGCTACTCAAGGGTATTTTGTTCTGTCTCCTCACGATCTTCATTATCTACCGTACAAGGAGTCCTCGGCAGAGACTACCTCCTCAACCTAGAGGCCTTCCAATCATCGGGAATTTGTTACAGTTGGTCGACAGACGATGGCTAATTTCGCGAGAGTGCAAGGAACGCTTTGGTGAGTGCCGAGCGTTGAATCCGTTGATTTGCAAGACGCTGACGTAGGGAGCATGGGACACTAGACGAGGTTATGTACCTCGATGTGCGAGGAAAGCCAACAATCATCTTCAATAGCCTAAAGTCGGCTTCCGCCGTGCTCGAGCGCCGTGCCGGTAATTCCGCTGGACGACCCCGATTTGTAGTGGCGAACGACGTCCTCTATGGAGGCATAGGGCTGGCACTCATGGATCATGGCGAAGTGTGAGTACGATAGATACAGATCACAAGCCACCCGCATCATTAACGCTTGCCTATTTTTCACAGTTGGCGTCGCATGCGTCACGCTGCTCATGAAGCTCTTACCAAAGTAGCGGTACAGCGCTACCACCCTACTCAAACAAAGGAGGCAACAATCTTGGTGTCTGCGCTCCTAGCAAACCCTGAAAATCGAGACAAACACTTTCAGCGAGCCGCGGCTTCTGCAATCATGTCGATATTGTACGATCATCCGACACTCACCTCGGTGCAAGATAAGGCCGTCCAAGACATGGATAGACTTGTGCGCTTTTCCGCACGAACAGCGACTGCGACCTCTCTTGTCGAGTTCCACCCGTGGTTCTTACACGTTCCCCAGAGGTCGGATCTTCCGTCACAGTGTCTATATTGCATTCACGTCTAGAGAATCTACAGGTTTTCGAAGTGGAAGAGGGAACTCTTGGAGAAAGCTACCGAACGTTCCGAGATGTTTCTACGATTATTCAATCGCGTCAGAACGGACCTTGTAGGTCCTGTTATCCGAATGTGCGGGTAACACCATAATGATACCTTTCACAGACAAGCGTAGGGGTCCGTCCAAGTTTTTGCGCTACGTTGATAGAAAATCGTAATCGATACCAGCTACACGAGCGGGAAATGGCGTTTCTTGCAGGGCAGATGTAGTATGTAATCACTTCCTTCAGACCATGTGAGAGATTACGATGCGTCGCAGTGGTGCTGGTTTTGAGACGACTTCGACCACATTGATGTGGTGGGCATTTGCGATGGTAGCCTTCCCGGAGGTGCAGTCCCGCGCGCATGCCGAACTCGATGCCGTGGTTGGCCGTGAGCGTCTCCCTACATTTGCTGACGCTCCACACCTTCCCTATGTGCGCGCCATCATCAGAGAAGTCATTCGCTGGCGACCTGTTCTCCCACTCGGACTACCTCACACAGCAAAAGATGAAGATTGGTATGAAGGCATGTTCATTCCAAAAGGGGTGACATGCATGGCCAATATATGGCAATGCAATCACGATCGAGCCGTATTCGGGGACGATGCAGATGACTTCAGGCCAGAAAGGCATCTTGGTGACAATGGTGAACTCTTGTCGGGCCCCAAAGAAACGAACATGGAAGGTCATGTATCGTTCGGATTCGGGCGGCGGAGCTGTGTCGGCAAACACCTGGCAAATGACTCGCTCTTCATACACACAGCGAGAATCTTGTGGGCAGCGACCCTTAAGTGCGCGTGTGACGAGAGCGGGAAGGAACTATCTCCAGATACAAGTGCATTTGAGGAGATAGGCATCGTAATGTGAGTACTCTCATGGCTTCCAGTAGACCAACGTGGGACGTCACTAAAATCTTGTATTAGCCATCCTCCGCCCTTCGACTGCATAATAACACCACGCTTCCCTGAGGCGTTGTCCATTCTTGCTGAGGAACATGAGAGTTTCGAGAATTGAAATGGACCCATCCAGTCGGATAGCAAGACAACATATGTAATCTTAGAGATTTCACGCAGTCTATCGCCAAGTCCACAATCTCCGCGATCTCCCTCGCGTGGATTTCGAAGGTCATGCGTAGTTATGCTAGTGTATTGTCGTGCCTTGTCAGAAGGTTGAAGTGTTCTCGAGAGCCCGAGAGCGAGAGTTAAGCCAGCTCGAGTTGAGGTTGGTAGGGGTAACCAAGCGCCGTTGGTCATTTGCCACAATCGAACCAAACAATGCCGTCACCACGTGATATATGGGTTGCCGCCTTCATGCACACTACTGTACTCTTCAATTGTTCCTGGCAAAAATGTTTATTCATTGTATTGGGAAACCACGCCTAGACAGGCACTGAGATCCCAGAATCATGCAAATACAGTCAGACACATGTAATGGGACATCCGCCCAAGTGCATTACGTAGAGTAGGAGAGTTTGGAAATAAATCATAACAAGTGCTCCCCGCTCGCACCCTCACTACCTCGCTTCAATTAAGACATTGACACATATCGATGGGGACTGACAGGGAAAGCAGCCGAGTGGGCAGTACATAAGCGGACAATTGAGGCTGTTCTAGATGCAGATTAACCCCAAAAAGGGGCATATTCAATGAAATTTTTGGTCCAAAAAATTGTCCCAACTCAAAAATCGTGGGAAAATATTAGCAAGTGTGTTTTTTGGACATATTTCGCCTCCCTGAGTATGATTCCGGAGCCCATTTCCCATGAAAAAAAATCTCATTCAGGCACAAGCAAATTTGTCGATTTTGATTGTCCCGCACTGTAGCGATCCTCCTCGTCATTCTGGTCTGGCCGTGATCCAGAATTCATGGCTTCTCTGGTAATTTCTTGAGGATCAGGATCAATGTATCGGCGTGACTGCAGCTTGGACCGCGGACGTGCGAATGAAAAACTTCTGTATTGCCCATATAGTATTCTGCAATACCGAGTCATGTTCATTTTAATCAATGTCGTTTCATGCGATGCAAGGAAAACACGGGGTTTTCTTCTATGCAAGGTGTCATCGTTGTTCTCTAGGCGGATCACCTGACAACTGAAGTACGTGTTCCGTTAGTGTTCCGTTCTTTTTACGTTTTTATCTAATATAATCCCGTGGTCAGTTTCATGTCGAAAAACTGGTTCCATGCCACAGTGACAGCTCGGGACGCGCTTCTAGTTCCACCAGTCCGCAACTTCGTGGTTCTATTTTCAGTCGCAATTTCGCCTCGATCGAGTTCGTCTACTATAAATTGACCAAGCCGAAATCCCACAAACGAGGGGACTCGTGTTCCCTGTTCAGTGCAGCTCAAATGCTCACCTTGATATTCGTCTCATTCCTCTTCAGCGCTCGATTAGTGCTCTCTTCCTCGTATTCCTCCAGGCCATGGGATACTTTTAAGTATTGCAATGCGCCCCACGTGAATGTTTCCCACTACCCACCTGCCGAAAAAGGCGCAAAACTTGTACACCTTACCGTCTTGATGCGGCACCATAAGGTAATGTACCGACCCCCGTTGTCAACAGGCCAGTCTGACTGAAATCGCACAGCGAACACCTGCAGCCTTGGTACCGAACGAGCGTGGGATCAACAACGGCACAGAATGGGACTGCTCAGACGTTCAGCAATTTACGTATGACGGTGGCGGCGCACGACTGTCAAACTTGGTGCTTACGCCCCCTCGTCATCCGTTTGCACAACAAATCTGGGCGGGTAGCTGCGAAGTAGGCCAGCTCACAGCCGGTGGGTTTCGGGACTCGAAGGTTCACGGAAAGGTAAGGAGATACTGCTCAGCCCTTTTTGTTAGCACATAATGACACGTCAGCCAGGACACTTGGAAACTGTATCACCATCACCTTGGATTTTTGCACTCGGTTGATCCCAGTGAGATAAGTGTACGTACAACTTACATCGACCGCACGAAGCACGTTGCTAGCGGCGTCCTCGCGGGCATGGACCCCTCAACTGCCAAACATCCGTGGCCGGCCCATGCGCAACCTCAACTGGCAAGTTGCTTTGAGTCCCCGCGAGGGCTGGGGCCTGACTGCATGATTAGATAGATTCTCTGCCACCGTCCTACGCGTGTCCTCGCGCAAATAGTTTACTTGCGGCGGCACAGGCTGCCCCCTTCTGGCAGGAGACTTTGAAGAATAATTCGGCACTGAAAGCGCGCATTGATTCCGTGCTGGGAACTACCAACCCCACCGGAGGGTGGCCTTTCATTTGTAAATCCATCAGTGGATAAACCGACCCCTCTACTGACTGATGTGGTGTAGATGCCTTCTACCAAGATATTTTCACAGCCCGTGTCTGCAACGATCATCCTCTCCCTTGCAATGCTTCTGGAGACTGTGTTTCTGAAGAAGACGCGGCCAAAATTTTTGAGTTGACGAACCTTGAGGCTGAGTAAGCGTCGTTCGGCTTCCCCTGCAGATTACGCTTACCGTAGAACCGATCAATAGTTACCTATGGCATCGAGCAAAACAAGCGAGGGAGTACACTCAACTAACCTTTGGTCAGCCTTGATGTTACAGATATCTCGCTGATAACTGACTCAGGGGATGGCCACTTCAGGAGTGATGTTCTCTGAGCTGGCGGAAGCCCTCCAGAAACCGAAGCGTCGTCTTGCGCTGTATGTTGCCCACGATACTTCTATAGTGCGCATCGCGGCAGGGCTTGAGATATTCCCATTGCATTGGCCTAGGCTTGGATCTGAGTTTGTCTTCGAGGTAGGCCGTCTTCTGAGACTGGGCAGCAGATGATCGAACTCATGTCGTCTACTGTAGATCTGGCGTAATAAGCGCGGGAGGAAATTTGTCCGGGTGTTTTACGACGGAGAACTCATAGATTTTCTCAGTTGGACGCCACTCGACACTTTCATACGTCACCTGAGACGACAAGTCCCGGATGACATTTTTAAGAAGTGTGAGTCGGTGACCAGTAAAGCAGACGCTGCAGACTTTCGTGTACAGTATCCAAATTGAGCACCAGCTGGCCAGGCTCCTTGTGTTTGTGAATGCGACACACCCGTGGGCCACCCGGGGATCGGATAGGCCCGAACCCGATACATAGGACACTTCTTTTCTTCTTGAGGACGCATCAGTCTCTCGCCTTCTTCTTTCATTCCCGATGTCATGCCCATGCATGTACCTACAATGACCCACTTGGGATGATCACTGTTACAATAATTAAGGCGATAGCCCCCTCGCTCGTAAACCTCAGTCTTGTTCATCAGACTGAGGTTCGTTCTTTACTCATGTTCTTTCTTGCCACTTACATGTATGTACAGTAGTGCAGTTGCGTGTTTCCCAGAGGTAGTGATAATATATTAGTCTTGTTCATCAGACCGAGCGCAGTTGCGTGTGTCCCACAGTCCACCCCAACATCCTGTTAGGATTTGTTTCGCACCACGATAGCTCACCAGCAATTCACTCAAACATTGATCAATAACAAAAAGGCCAGCTAATGTAAAACATTTTCAAATTCGTGGATATCGACTCTCAAGACCTGTAAAGAGCGGAAGAGGAACCATGGTTATAGAGGACGATCAGTCACCGTTCTGGCCCATGTGATGAGAATCTGTGTTATCGAGTGTGTGTGCTCCTGAAATTCCGGTAAAAGCTCCGAAGGATACTCTCCATCCAATAGCAAACAACGAGGAAGTTCGTCACCTCACCCCACATCGTGTGTAAGCTGCAAAAAAAAAGAAAACCACAGCACCCAGGATTCCCGCGTGGTCCCCCACCGTGGTACTAACTGGGCGGCACTCCGGTTAACTGCGCAGATCGAACGGGATGCGGTGCTTTCGGAGTCCAATGGCCGTAGATGTCAGACCATGTGAAGAGCTGCTTATATGACCCACGCAAAGGGTCTTCACGTTGCTAAAAGTCTATGCCACTCGGCGCGGTCGATTGTATCAAATGCTCTCGGATCACTGACTACGTCCTTCACATTTCAAGTTACCTTCCCCGGAGGCAGTTGTCCTTCTGCACTCAATCCTCGTGTTATAGGAAGACGTGAGGCAGCAGACAAGACTCACACAAGTCAACTGCCAAACCCAACTGGCATAGTTCTCTATCTACTGCCAACCAGAACTATACTCAGAGCCGGAGGAATTCAAGCCCGAGGCGTTTTGTCAATAAAAACGGGACAACCCAAGACGAGACGACTCGACCCTCTTATTGGCGTTTGGGATTGGCAAGAGGATTTGTCCCGGTCCCGTCACTTTGTCGATGCCGCAAATTTCATTGCTACGGCCTCAGTGCTCTCCGTATTCAATGTGACGAAGGTGAAAAGACGAGAATTGAATGGTCGGGAAATTCCTGTCAAGGTGTCCCCGTATGTGCTGCTCAGGCTGCTCGTGTAAGTTCGGATTGTCGTCCATGACTGCTTCTCGAAAAACTGAGAGCCGAATTCCAAGACATCCGGGGATAGGTTTGTGTGTTCTGTTCAATAGAACACTTCTTCCAAGAGACAAAGCAACGGACTCGGAGGATTTGAATTCGGAGAATGGTTTGTGTTGAACTGTATTTACGCACCGCTTCTGCAGTGCCAGTGCATTCAATTATGGCACCAGTATGTTGAGCAGTGTATTTGACACTGGTTCGAGATCAGGCCACTCAAGTGTGTATTCCCAGGTGTAGTACAGTAATGCCATTCCACCGTACCAGATCGGAAAACGGTGTGATTGAGTTTGGTTAGGCTGCTTCGTCTGGTTGCGGTACCGACTCGGGATTAGTTCGCCCCCAGGAGCTCAGGTTGAATGATAACGATGACGCGGCTGAAGATGATGACTATTTGTACTTGTTGTCACAAGACCAAAGAAAATTACCGGGATCCTCCCTGACTCGGACTCGCAGGCAATAGTGTCAGCATGTATGATGCACCAGATACCCCACAAACCGTCTTTTCGATCTCCCGGCACCTACCTATCGTTGGCAAAACCCTCTCTCAGATTTCTCAGTCATATCCGCACTCTCCGAACTTCCGAAGTGCTATGACCAAGGCTATGGCTGCCCAGAGTCCGACCAATTATGCATTATGTCTTGTTGAATCATTTCTCAGTCAAGAACAGCCCGTCGAGGGTCTTTTTAAAGATTGTTTTCGGAGCAACTGCCCCTAGTCGAAGATATAATCTAGAGCGTCCTCATGTCATCCCCTTCATACAACACACCCCCAACACTGAAAGGAAGAAGAGGTCATTCGGGGAACGTACTGCCAACGGGGATACATGTTAAGAAAAATGATATCCACGCGCTTATCATCGGGCGAGGGAAGTCGATGGAGGGCCAGCTGCGTGTGACTTGCCCCACGCATGGGAGGTGTGGGCCTGGGATCAGCATCATAAGCGCGTTACTGGCAACTTCCATTCCTGTCCTACATGATGAATCGTACCACGAATCCGGGAGGTATAAGGTTGGGCAATACTCCTTAGTATAATGGCTTATCTTGAATACCATCATGTTCCGGCCTCGCATTCTTCGGGCAGGAAACG
This sequence comes from Russula lepida, assembly GCA_003316425.1. Lineage (NCBI taxonomy): Eukaryota > Fungi > Basidiomycota > Agaricomycetes > Russulales > Russulaceae > Russula > Russula lepida. Next base: position 11,506 of record QFEZ01002812.1, read on the forward strand.
ATCGAATACTGTAGTACGTACAGCGGTACCGGAAACACAGGAGAAAATGCAGCCCTCAAAAGTTTCGAAAGTAATTCTGAAGGGATATTACAGTCGTACTGGGCCATGCTTCAGTTGCTATGGCCGATGGCAGAATTGAATTCAGTATCAGAACGCTTTTCGAACTCATGTTACTACTTTACACTTGGGAATACACCAACACGGAAAATGAACACAGATCAAAACAGAGGATAATGCATCAAGACGAAGTATTCGTCGAAATCAAGTCCTCCGCAGCTTTATCTCTTGGAAGAATAGAACATTCAAACTTGTCAGGATGTCTGCAAAATCCGCTCTCAGCTTCAAGAAGAAATTGTAGGCGATAATTCCGAACTTACACGAAAAGCCTGCGTAGGACAAATGCTGTCGCCTCGACAGGGATCTCGTTACCGTTCTCGTCTTTTGCTTTCGTCACATTGTACACGGAGAGCACTGACGAAGTAACATTGAAAATTGCAGCATCGACAAAGTGACGTCCAGGACAGATCCTCTTGCCGAGGCCAAACGCTAAGGAGATTGCCGGATCTTCTCGGACGGTCCCATCTTTATTGAGAAATCGCTCGGGGTTGAATTCCTCCGGCTCTGGATATAGTTCTGGGTCGTGCAGAATCGCCCTGTAACATCTCATTGAGCAATAGGACAAATGGACAAACCAACTGGACGTACCACGCGTTGGCTACCATTATAGATCCTTTTAGATCAAATGGTGAACCACAAGGTCACAAAAAAATTTGAAAAGAATCTGACCTTTTGGAATGAAATAGCCCTTATACACATCATCCTTATTCGAGGAATGGGGAAGACCTGAAAATCATCGTTCTGTCACTACGGTTTATGCAACCTTTGGGGAAAGACGAATAGTACCTATGGGTGTCACCATCTGCCATCTCATCAACTCTTTACAAAAGGCGTCAATGTACGGAAGACGCGGCCTGTCATCGAACGTAGGTAACCGGTCTCTTCCGACTACAGCATCGAGTTCTGCCTGTGCCCGTCTCTGTACCTCCGGGTAGATGACCAGGGCCAGGAAGAGGGAGGTCATTGCGGATCCAGTCTAGAAGTCGGTGAGAAAGATATAAGTGGTCAAGTGACACGCACAGTTTCTGAACCAGCTAGGAGTTGGTGAGTACCAAATACGTGATTCATAGATAAATGAAGAACTTCACCATGATACATAGATCCCGTGACTATCTTTATGACCTCCTCCTGCTCTTGACGTTCGGAAACAGCCAAGCTATCTAACTCTCGCAGATGTTCGCCTGCCATTGAATGCACTGCGGTACCATTATGCTGTGCCATACGGAATCAATCAACGTAAATGCTAGAATTATAATGACTACATACCAGAGCCTTCTTCACGAAATCGATGGGTTCGTTCCTTATCCTCTTACTTAGCTTTTGAACAGTTCGCGCCACAGGTTTGTAGCTGAAGTACGGGACCCATGCAGGAATGTGCCGCACTAAAGTTTATGTGAGGTACTGCTAGCATCGCAGGGATGAAGTTGGAACCGCACAGATTGGGACGTGATTTACTAATGCTGCCCCAGGTAGGACGAGCGGTGCCATTAACCTAGTCGTCTGATGTGGCGCTTCTAGTATCTTGTCACCATCCGTGAGGTCATAACCGTATGTGAGTGACATGAGAAGCTTTCCCTGAAGGCTGCCTAGCCGTTAATAATCATACAATATGGGAAGGACAACCAACTGACAACCCGACATGTGCCTCAAAGTCCTTTGGAGTTGCGAGAAGTTGTGCGAGGAATTCGCGGGTCTTTTCTTGTATCATTTGTCGAAACGGGATCACTGCACCAGGTCGAAGGCTGCGATCTAACAGCTTTCGTCCCTTGCGCCAGGTCTCAGTCATTCCAGTCATNAATACGGGCCAATCCATATCCATCCTAGAAGTCACGAATTGTTAACATGGCTAAATGAAGAATAAAAACGCTACAAGACGTACATCTCTGCGATCGGCAAGGACGGTCTCTCTGAGTAGGTTTGTCCGCGCTTCTCTAAGAGATCCTTAAGGGCCGAATACGAATTCAACACAATGACGGCCTCAGATAAAACGCGAAGACAAATGACATCGCCTTGAAACGCGGGCTTCAGCTTAAGTTGGGGTGAACAGGTGTTGCCGAGAATGTTATGCGTACCGTATCTCTTAGACATATCTACGTACGCCAGCCAGGGCGCATCTTTCGGGATATCAAGTAGATTCCCGATTATAGGCCACGATGACGGACCAGGTGGATAAGGCAACCCTCCCCGTCGTCTGTGATCGCGGAAGACAACAAGGAGGTAAAGGAAAAGGGAGATGGCAAGGCAGTCAATGGCGTTGATAAGAAGGAATTGCATGATGGCCTGGGGGATCAATATGAAGCTATGAACCAAGAAATTTATATACCTTCTCTCTCTATCCCCACGGACCGCTGGGTGCTTTCCATTGAAGGAAGTTGTGATGTTACGCCTGGCGAACATTGACAAAACGAGATTTAAGAATCCGATGTAGTGGAGTCATGTAAAGCGACACAGAACACCCTGGAACCTACCATAGCATTCGAGACCATAGACCGAGAGATTCTGATCTGGTCGTTGGAGTCCCTGCTGTCTATGTGGCAAGACAATTCGGATGTTGAGGCGACGGATTCATCCAGGAAGTGAACCCCCATCCTTGCCCTCATCTGGCAGTGATCAAGCGATTGATTGATTATCATCTTCACCCTGTCATAAGTTGATGTTGCGTGTAATTACTGAAGGACAGTAGGACACGAACTTGGCGGATTTTCTCGCGCCGCAGCTCGTGCTCACAGCACGCTCCGGTGCACCGCTTCGCCTCATGGGCCA
>QFEZ01002824.1:0-10331 GCA_003316425.1 Russula lepida
AGTTGACAAAAAGCCAAGTACACTACTCCTTTGAAAGGCTCGTCCCCGTGGATGTGCCACAAGTGAACAACCCCTCACACAGGACAATGGCATGCAAGGGGGGCAGCAAGTCGCAGTGCAAGGGGGCCCACAACTTGTGATGCAGGGCAGCCCACAACTCGCAATGCAGGGTGGCCCACAACTTGCAATGCAAGGGGGCCCGCAACTTGTGAGTCAGTATTTTATCCCATGTCACACAGACAATCTGTATTATCCTTTCCATCACCAGCCCACTGTCAACCCGAACATGCCATTCAATCCTCAGTTTATGGCACACAGGATGACAACGACTACCACAACGACGACTGCCAGGAAACCATCTGAATACCCTGACGTGGTAACATGGTCCTGTTATCTTGCAAACCATCCTGATCGAAAAGGCGATGGCGTTGATTTCAAGTCGATCGGCAACTTGCTCAAGCTAAAGGGATTTATTCAGATCACTCAGTTTACCTCTGATCTGTTTGGGTGGAAGGATCTACAGGAGTGTCTTGGTGTTGAGATGGGTACAGCCCTCTTGATTTTACAGTATGCAAAGGAGGATGTGTGGGCCATTGAGGAGGGACAGCTGGTCTTCCATGACCTAAATTGATAGAATAGTAAGTCGTGCACTCAACTTATCAGTGGGTAAATATTTGGGACTGTGTTGCACATGGCAGTAAGTGCCATCTTGATTTCCACAACACTAATATACCTGCTTTGATCTTTGTGCTAAATGCACGTCCAAAAGCGTCAGACAAAGGCACCAGCAATGGTCCAGCGTTCCTTGAGTAACTCCACCGCTCACCTTCTTTGCAGCCCAAGCATGGAAAGTGGCCTTGAAACTCATCTGGCGACTATGCTTCCATTTCTTCCATTTCCTCTTACACACAATCTGTTGGTTCCTCAAGTTTCACGCTTTCATCTGGAACCACAGATAGATTATCTGCACCATCTTCAATCTTTGACCTAGCTCATGATTGGCATATCTACATATGATGCCCTCTTGAGAAGCCTTTTTGCCCTCCATGCCTACACTAACCCTGCTGACATCAAATCCATCCAATGCATTGTCGGCCATGTTGAAGACCAGGGGAAATGGGGGTTTGTCGACTGAATGGCCCGCTGGCAAATGTGGTATTTGCTGAAGCAGATTACTTGGCAGTGACTTGACTGAGCGAGTGAGCTTTGCTTGCGCAAACTCATTCGCTCTGAGTCGCACAGTGATTGGCTGCATTGGTGCACAGCATGTTGTCCATTTTTGGCTTCACCATCCATCACCGTCACACACATTGAGCATTCGCATGCCTACAACCTGCAGCTTGATTACTCCCATCGCCCCTTATCATGCCCTTCCTTTCTCGCATCTTCCCTCAAGCCCCCCCCATCCTTCAACATTTCCAAGTGCATGTGGCGCATGTTGTTACGACATGCGCATACACTTTCACGCATCGCATTGTCGTTGATGTGGGAATTGAGCTTCTAGATCAGGCTCTTATGTTCACAGCTGAGTGGATGACCTGGTGAGTATCATTTTCTCCCATTTTGATGTAGCTGACGTTCTCTAGCACGAATGGACAGCTAGTCCACCTTGCAGGGCAGTTCTGGCCCGCCATCAGGCGGGATACCGACACCCCACACTTGCAATACGTTGCCATACAATTTGCCCTGGTTGTGGGTGAGGTCTACCTCACTCACATCACCACTGGGTTGCTGGAGAGGGCGGTAAGTAGATAATTTCTTGCTTGGATCTGGCTGACTGCATAGCAAATAGTGGGCCACCTTAAGAGGCAGTTGTGATCTGCATGTGTGAAGATGGATCTGGTGTGAGTGGCAGCCATGGCAGCGGCAGTGAGGGCGAGAGTTGGGGAAGGAATTTTGTCATGATCTTGTCATTTTTTGTTGTGATCTTGTCGTTGTCTGAGATGGCTTCTGACACATTTGCTCTTCAAGCATGTGCTACGAAGGATGGGGGCAATTGGATCATCAACGGTTCCAAAATGTGGATCACAAACTCATATGAAGCTGAAGTGTTTCTCATCTTTGCAAATGTGCGTGCATCTTGCTCTCATGGATGGAAAACTCATTTTTCAACTGTTTTGGCAGATCAATCTGAGTCTGGGCTACAAGGATATTACCTGTTTTCTTGTGACCAGGGACATGGGCCGCATTGGCATCGCAGCACAGATGCTTGGCCTTGCCCAAGGAGCATTCGACAAGACAGTCCCTTATACATATGAGTGCAAGCAGTTTGGACAACCGGTAGGTACCTTCCAGGGCATGACGTTCCAGATCACACAGGCTGCCATTGACCTTGAAAGTGCGCAATTTCTCATGTACAATGCCACATGGAGAAAGGAAGAAGGGTGCAGCTTTATGGAGGAGGCAGCCATGGCAAAGTATTGGGGGAGTGTCATCATGCAGCAAGTTTCAGGGCAGGCAATCAAATGGGCTGGTGGCATCAGCTTCACGTGGGAAACTGGGATTGAGAAATACTGGCGTGATTTGAAGATTGTGAATCTTTTATTTGTCTGCCAGCAGTAGAGGGGGCTCTGTGTCATCTGATATTGGCTCCTACGTTGTGTGCAGGGCACTATCTATGAAGGGACATCCAATATCCAACTACAGACCATCTCCAAGTTTATTCAGAAGGAATACTCATAATATTTGTTGCATGGACTCGACTAGAACTTGACTGGATGACATTTGGCTGAGCTCACACTGCGCTATTTATCTACTTTACAAGCTATCGTACTGAGGGTTTCAGTTATGTGGTAGTGTTGCATGACTACTTTGTGCAGTAAGACAGTTACGGAGTACAAGAAGAGAACTGAGACAGAGCGACAGAGGTAAGGCTCACATGCAGTGGTGGGTGTGATGTGCATCCTCGCATTGTCAAATTCCGCAGTCCTAAACACGTTTTATTTTTTTTCTCCACAGCTTGGAATCTATTCATGAAGACAATACAAGACAGAAATGGTAGAGACATACAATGACAACAACATCTTCACATTGTGGGCCCGCAAGAGTGCACCATTGTTGTGGTGTTTGGTCACAATAATACAACATCCTGGCATCAAAAACCACCCTTCACAACTAGATATACCCACAATAGTTATACCAGCCATAAATGTCTTCTTGAGAGATTGAATACAAAGCTTTGAGGAGGCAATTGTAGATCTCAGGATATGACATCCTGGTCATTGCCAGATGGTTGTAGTCACCATGACAGCGAAGGTAATACTTCATCGACAAGAATGCGAGCTTGATTGGGTTATAATCAGGAGAATATGGGGGCAGGAATTCGCAGCAGACACCTCTGATAAGATGCTTGTCAGTACTAGAAAGTGAATGAGCACTGCAACACACCGAGCAGCAATCATCTCCTGAATGAAAGGGATTTTGTGAATGCGGCAATTATCCATGACAATCACAGAGTTTGACTGAGGGAAAGGTTGCATATGCTCAAGTAGATTCTGGATAAACAGTGCAAATGTATCAGAGTGAAACAATCCTTCAATGACTTCACAGTGAATAAATCTGTCTTCCAAAGACAAAGCTGGAAGTACAGAAAACCTGAAACAAGAAATAAGTAGACTGTAAAAGTAACTATACTGCCACTTACCGCCTCCCGTGCACAAAAAACGCCTTGCATCGTGCCTTTGTCCCTTGAATAGACCACACACATCCACGATATGTTGTCCTGCGATCAACAGAACTCTCATCAACAAAAACCAGTTGTCATGCCTCATAGGCACTTATCCTGGCAATATAGTCCAGGCATTTCTCTTTGGAGCGTTCTGCCGCAACCTGTGTAATCTAGACAGGAATTGCAATTCAGTCCATCAAATGTAAAATAAATGACTCACTTTCTTCATGGTAAATCCATGGTCACGAAGTACATGCCATATCATTGATGTTGAGACATCCTGGCCACATGATGTGAATAGTATTTCCTTCAGCTTGTCAAGGTACAAGTCAGGGGTTTGTCAAATGGCTCCAAAGATAAACTAGACACTTCTTGAAGAGGATTACGAGGATAACAATGGAAAGTCTCACCTGCAAGTCTGTATCACATAGAGTACTGTTCTTTGTCTTGCGTTCCTTCTTGCGTTCCACTTTGCCATGCATTGCAAAGTACCGGAGTATGCGCTGTACTGCTCGTGACAATATTCCAGTGTAAATCGCGATATCGTCCGGTTTCATGATGGTAGAGAGTTGGATAACGATGTAGTGGACCTCTAAAGGGATTTTACTACCGTGGGCCATGGTGGTTGGGGAATAAAGCACACACCTGGATCAACCCGACATATCCCCAATCATCGGCCAAGCCTCAAAATCATATTTTTTTTCCTTCTCATATTCTTGCCCTCAGTCCACAACAGAATTTTTCTCCTGAATTTTCCGATTAATTTGATGCATGTCCGAAGGTGATCTGTTGAGTATTCGGCAAAATATACATTTTTCTTTTTTTTTTAATTATTTTTTTTTGTTATTTATGCTCGCGCCAACTTTCCTGAAAAGGACAATAAACAAATGGAGAAAAAAGTGTGTTGCTCCTTGAGAGCGCGAGGCTGCGAGAGAAAGAGATAGAAAAAAGGAAGATGAAGAAAGAGCGTGCTGGAGGGAGTGTGCTCGTCCTCCTCATGTGGTACAAGGGATTCACAGTGACTTACTATGAAGTCCTAAATTTTATGCCAATTCGCTGATGTAGGACCGTGACATGTTGGTGACATGGCTTGTCCCCCTCCGGATTGATAACGACATCCGGATGCTACATGAATTCTTGTGGTTAAATTCCGGATAGCACATCTTGTGGAGGCCGAAACAGCAATCGAACTTCAAGTTGAGGGTACGGACGACCACGACTGCTCCAAATAGATCATCACAGGACCAAAACCCATCGTCGGGCCGGGGGTTGCTTCCCTAAAGCAAAAATACAGCACTACGTCTTGACCCCAATGAATAACAATCCCGTCCTAGCCCGTACAACTGCCTCCTCCAGCGCTCTCTCGTCAGCTGTGCTCCACCGCAACGGTACACTAATATCCGTACCCGCAGTACTAGATCCAGTGCCAATCATCTGGTTCTGGTTCTGACTCGCCTGGTACTGCGCCCGCCGTGCAGCGAGCGCAGACATGCTGCGCGGATCGCTGTGTCCGGAAAACAGGAGAAAAGCCGTTCGCGGAGGGAGAGCGGCATGTAGCGTTGTGAGTTGCGCATTGAGGTTTGTGACCGCTGAGAAAAGCATGTTGTTGTTCTGATTCGGATCCGATGACACCGCCACCGCCGGAGGCGATAATGGGGTACCAGAGGCAGCAGTGTCATGGGTTGCTTTCTCGGTTGTTGGGACGGCATTACTGCGCGATGTATTATTGGCATTTTCCGGACCGACGCCACCATCTGCGTCTGCGCCTGCCCTTGGGGTGACCCCTGAGGGAGAGAATCAATTAGTCAGATTGAAAGTCGGGAAGGTATCAGAGAGGGAAGAGGACAAACTCCACATACAACCCAATGCATCTGCCAGCGCCATCAACCGCGCGAATACAAACTCATGCGAGTCCAGAGAGTCAAGTACCCCTTCAACCACCTCCGCGTCGCCTGCACATGCCACCGTCGTCGCCGGTGCCGCCGCCGAGGTTCCATGCCACGCGCCAGGGTTCCCATGGTCGACAATCGCGGTGCGTGCGGCCCCACCGGGATGACTACGTGATTGCGAGCGCGCGACCCGCGCGAGGATCGGTTCGTAATCAGTTCTAAATTCGCCGTACCCCGGTCCTAATGTCGACTGTCAACCACCTCTCTCACTCCGCGGGAGGGACACGCACCGTTTTTGATCTTTGCTCTGAGCAAATCCACACAAGCCCGCGCATCCTCTTCGGGATCATGTCCGCCTGGCCCACGATCTTGTATCGTGCGACCGAGCCACTTGCGCGCAAGCCATGCTAGACCCGGCTTTAGTGGGCGGCCGCGGGGGTGATGAAAGATCAAGGCCGTGTCGATGCACCGTGGGTGCGATAGTTGCAAAGCGCGTAAGTCCGACTCCAACGAGTGACCTAGCAGGATCGTCGATGGCGTTATCAGCGTTTGGAGATGTGCTTGTACGTCGGCCAGCGTCGTCGTAATAGGCTCTAGAGCTTGAGCCGTTATACCAGAGAAGCTGAAATCTGGGATTAGAGCGCGAAAAAAAGAGTGGGCACGCATAACCGGGTTAACGCACCGAGTGAGATAGTCCGTGATCGGACTTGGCGGTTTGACGAGTTGATCATATACGACCTTATTGGTTGCAAATTCGATGATGCAAACTCGAGTCAACGCCCTGCCGTCCTCTGTAAGGCACTGAAGACATTTTGTCTTTGTCAGTAGACGATATTGAATACACAAGTTGGGGCACGCGCCATCTCGCAATCCATTGCGAAGACCGATTGATTCCCCAACTTGGAGTCTGCATCTGGATCGGTCTCAGGAGTCTCTACCCATCCGTCTGGCTTTGAAAACACGTCCGCGAGATAGGAAGGAACGGGATAGTCGTTCTCGATCATCTGCTCTACTGTGAGAAGGTACTGAGTTGGGTGCTTTTTTGCCGATCGCTCGGCTGTCGATTTCAGCGGGAGTGTCAGCAGGGATAATAAAAGTAAAGAAATCAGGACCAGACCGGCGATTCGTTCTTGCAAACGTCTTTTCTTCTCCTCGCCGCTGACAGGCGCCTGAAAGAATGTGTTGAGGACGGAATGCATGCGGTTCGCATCACCTGGGGCACGGGTTGGGCATGCATGGGAAAAGGTGCGCGTGATGAAAGGAATGCCACCATAGAGCGCCGCAGCTTCTTCTGAGCGCGGATCGATGGAGGGAAGGTCAAGAGGGAAAGACGGTGCGCTCGACGGTGCGCTCGGTGGGAGAGGAATGGCGATGGGAAGGTTGGGGTTCTCGGTAGCGGAGGTAGGAAGCGGGGGGAGAGAAAGCACAGTGGATGTAAGCCCTGGAACTAGGAGGACGACTACTTTTTGGATGGAGTGGGTGTTCTAGGAAGATGAGAGTCAGAAGATGAAGGCAAGGAGGAAACACTGACCTGTACTCTGATCCAGCTCGGTGGTGGGGCATCTGCTATGATGTGAAGGACAAGATCGCGGATATCCTGGTTGGAATGGTAAGCGCAGGAAATGAATGAGGTGAGGAGACAGTACGTTGACGCCAACAGGGTCTCTACGTTTCGTGATCTCAGAATTAGAATATAAAAATCGAGGAGGATTCGCCTGCGATGAAGAGTGAGCCTGAGTGCTGCGGCGAGCGAAGAATGGGAGACACACACGTCGAGCTTCGCGTTTGTTTTTCTTTGCTTTTTTGATTTTCGCCTTTCGACCTTTTCCCATTGCGCGTCTGCGGGGTCTCCTCCTGGAAGAATTACTTGCGATTCTTGGACGCAGGGGGTGGTTTTTTGTTTCTTTGAAGGGACAGAGGAGGACGAGGGGGGTCGCTTCATGGTCGTTGCCTTTATCAGTTGACACGTGCCCCAGACTCTCATCTATACGACCATGGGCGGTGGACATACTCACTCCCACTCGGACTATCCAGAGCGCAACTTCACCCCCGGGGCAAAGTGGATCAAAAATCTTACACAAGATCGCACAGGAAACTTCACTGGTGGTCACTTTGCGGACGTCAATCTCTCCTCTGTCCTCTTCACCCATCGATTGGACGATTCTAAACACGTTCAACTCCAGAGATGGAGCGCCCCAGGAATCACAAAGCCAAGCTTTCAAGAGGCTCTTAAGCAGGACTTTCAACCTGCCAAGAAGGGCGAGTCCATCGGGCCATCTTGTGAGTGAGCTACAATTCTGGCAACGACATTTTTGATGCTCACTTGTTTTCTCTATGACAACAGGGGCACGTCCTTGTTTTACTACTTATTTAGCCTCAGCTCTTACAGGTATACCTAGTCTAACCACTGGTACAAAATTACGGTGAACATCCCACCTGAATGGAAAGACTACGAACGGGTTCAGTGTACGTCTTCTCAATTGCATCGCCGTGTACGCCTGTGCTCAAACTTTTGAAGTTGAATTCGATCCGGGTTGCGAAGCCATGATATACACTACCGATGGAACACCCTTGCAGGGTATGTCGTCCTTCTTGTTCGTCAAGCGAAATACAAGCCTAAACACACATACGTAGGTATCACTGGCGGATTCGGTGGCGACAGACGAGTCGAATACATCATTCCCCCCGATGTCCGCAAACGTGGAACACACTCCTTCGTTGCCGAAGCCACTTGTAACGGGATGTTCGGTGTCCCGTGGAATGGTGACAGCATTCAGCCACCTGATGTTTGTCTTTTCACTTCTTTTACGGCATGTGGAAGCGCTCATTGCTCTGTAGCCCAACAAGTACTTCCAGCTCGCTTCGGCCGACCTTGTTGTGCCCAATATGATAGCTTGGGGCCTTCTTTGGGACTTCACCACGCTTCGCGAGCTCATCTCGTCTCTCCCGGGCAACTCGACCCTTCAAAATAAGGCCCTCACTGTCGCAAACGCGATTATGAACACGTTTTACAAGGATGTTCCCGAGACCATCCCTGCTGCGCGAAAGCTTGCCGATGAGGTGTTTGGCGAGAAGTGGGAAGAGCGCGGCGTAGGCATATATGGGGACGGACCAAAGGAAGCACAGGTCTGGGGGATTGGCCATTGCCATATCGATACGGCCTGGTATGTCGAATGGATTGCCCGCGGATGAACTCGACTGACAAAGACCAAGGCTTTGGCCGTATCACGTCACTCAACAGAAGGTTGCGCGTTCCTGGTCGACGCAGGTTGACCTCATGGATCGATACCCAGAACACCGCTTTGCGAGTTCCTCCGCACAACAATACAAATGGCTCGAACAATTATATCCCCCGCTCTTCGAGCGCATCCGTCAGAAAGTGCTCGAGGGCAAGTTTTATCCAATTGGCGGGTCGTGGGTTGAAAATGACGCAAACATGCCATCCGGCGAGGGCCTCGCTCGACAGCTCATCTTCGGCCAGCGTTACTTTGAGTCCCGTTTCGGTTTGAGGAACCGGGTCGCATGGCTCCCGGATAGCTTTGGTCTTACTGGCGCACTCCCGCAAATCATACGTGGAGCGGGTATGGACTACTTTTTCACCCAGAAGCTCAGTTGGTGGGTGCACGTGCTTGAATTTGTGAGGCCACACTATAGATTAGTTGATACGTCAATAAAGGAACAACGTCAACGTATTCCCTCACTCGACGTTTAACTGGGTTGGGATCGATGGTACTCAGGTCTTGTGCCACATGACGCCCGTTGGTACGACCCCGCGATCTGTCCCCGTGGGCAAAACTTAGTTGACTTTATTTTACATCCATCAGATACGTACAATGCTCAGGCGACCGCGGGCGACATCAACAAAGCGCTCACGAATCATAAGGTAACTGTCTATTCCCTCTATCTTTCGGTATTTTATGGACCTCGTTGATCAATGCGGGCAGAATCTCGAATCGAGCTCGACATCGCTGCTCGTCTTTGGCAACGGCGACGGTGGTGGCGGACCACTCGCGAAGATGCTCGAAAGTGTAAGGCACTGCCCCATTACGTATGGTATATTTTAGTCCATAATGATCGACGACGTTGGCATGGACAGCTCCGCCGCCTTCGAGGTACCGCCAACACGTCGCGGGAGCTCCCAGTCGTACACATTGGTCGTTCGGTCGATGAATTTTATGACCACCTCAAGACGACCTCAGATGCGGGGCGCAAGCTGCCAAATTGGTGCTCGGTGAAATTTTCATATGCTAAGCGGACAGGTGGACTGATTTTTGTGCCGTACAAGGCATGGCGAGCTGTATCTGGAGGTACGTTCACGGGGCGCCCATGCCTGTGACGGTTGTTCGCTAATAAATATGGAATGTGTCAGTTCCACAGAGGGACCTATACCTCGCACGGTGAGTAAGATTATCTACTACTTCCCCTTCGCCGTGGACGTGAGACTGATGCTGAGTTCGCGGCCAGGCTCAATTAAGAAGGGCAACCGCAAGTCCGAGATTCTCTTGCGCGACGCTGAGGTAGGCATTACTCCGAAATTTATTATTGGTTCTAGCAGGTCGTCTCTGAATGGTTTCGGTGATGTCTGTAGCACATCGCCACGTTTGCATCCATCTTCAAGGGCAACGAGTACAAGTACCCGAAGCAGACCCTCGACGATAGTTGGGAAAAGGTTCTCTTGAATCAATGTATGTATCACCTCTATCGTTCTCGGAAACTGATGCGCATATGCGATGCCTGCATAGTCCATGACGGTGCGTCCACGGCTCTTGTCTTTT
>QFEZ01002841.1:0-21101 GCA_003316425.1 Russula lepida
AGATTGGCAGGATGTACCGTAAAATAGTGGGGTAGAGGGTTTGATAGCTGGCGGATTCTTGAAAATGCTCTCTACCGAGCTATGATCAAGAAGATCGAGCATTGGTAAAGGCGACATTAATTGAGGTAACTGCAGAGTTCTGGCTGAAGCGCCTCGGCTTGTGCAAAGGTATCCACCTGAAAGTGGATCCTCGCCTTCCATTCGGCCGTGAAGGATCAACGAAACAAAGAAGTAGTCGACGGGATTGCGGTCGTCCACAGGGACCATACTATACAGGCATGGATAGAGATTAACCAATTTAGGCGTCGATGGTCTCTTATTTCCCTGCAGGGAAATATGAGATCGACAAGCAGATCGTCGCTGCCTCGCTGAAACGTAGTGAGCCCCGCGCAGTGACATCAATCGCCGCAACGTACTATAGTGCTTACAATCAATTCCCCTATCCTCGATCGTAGACTGGAAGCACAAAATTCCCAGCCCGAGGAGGAACTGGGAATGTTCAGGATGTTCGAATTCTGGACGAGTAATACAGTAAATACGGGCTCACATCAAGGTCTGCGCTAACGCCAAAGTCCCGTTTCGTTGGCTGCTTGCTGTCGGATCCGGATATCATTTTCTGCTTGCAACACTTTCGGAGGTTCGTCTCGAGGATTGAGGAGGATGCAGTAATTGCGATGAACGCATAGAGATCGTAGGAAGTGTGAACAGATGGTTCAACTGCTCAGTTCAGACAGATCGAGGCTAACAAAACTACAAGGATCTGATCCTCGTAATCTCACATAAATTATCGTAGTCATTGATTGAGCATGAGCGTGAATCGTCAAGGGGCGATACACAGCACCCAGTGAACTAGATATTGCTACAAATGAGAGTATCAAATACAACTAAGAGCGACCATGAATGCACCTCTCACGACGTCAGGGTCACCATGCTTGCCTCAACCCGTATTGACCCAGTGAATGAACTTGCGTGTGTAATTGGCAGCCCGGCAATCCCACCATCTCCGGATCCTCGAGATGATGTTGGAGATGGACGGAGGTGCGCGCTCGATGGGGGAGAGATCGGTGTCCATGCTCCTGAAGACCGTCACTGAGGTGAGAAGGCGAAGGAGAGTCAAGAGTCAGCATTGAGGCGGGCAGGAGCACGTCGCCTGGCTCGGCTCTTTCGGCTTAGCTTCATGCTCGTGAGCAGTCTCGATCGTTCTCGGCTTCACTATACAGTATGTCTGCGCCGTAACAATCCTCCTATTCGGCGTCTACGCAGCTCCAACTGTACGTGGGAGATCGTTCATGATTGATCCATTTCCGTAGTACTCGGACTGTGGCGCTGCATGCAGACATAAAGGTGGTGCATGATCAGTCAAAAAACAAACATGAGTATTACACACGGTCTCGCAGGTTGGCGCACTGCAAAATTTTCTGACTGGTCCGGGTATCATGGGATTCAATCGTAAGCTTAAAAAAAAATCCGGCCGGAGTGAAGGAAATAGGACACCGGTGATAGTAGACAGGGATTCTGCGGTTCTCGTAAGGTGATTCGAGCAAGTTGTGATACACCTGTTTGAGGACGGAAGGACGGAGCGAAGTCGGGATGGCCGCCGCGCTGGCGTGATCCCTCCAACGGAACACAGGCGCTCCCACGGGTACGACAGTACAACCCTGGGGACCACTCTGATGGCGCGTCCCTGGGCTCGGCTTATATCTGTCCCGCATAGGTATACTTCTTCTGGCTTGGGTCGCCTCATGTTCTCCGGGCCTTCAAAAGTCGCTTTGAGTATAACCATCTCAGGAATCTCCGCAGCAGCCAAGAGAAAAAAATCACTGGTCTGATGGAAGTCTGGGCGCTTAGGTTTCTCTTCGGGACTACTGACATGAAACGAATGTACACAAGTGAGGGTCCGAGGCAACCTTCCTCCCCTGCCGGTGCTTCGATGTTATCATGCTGACACTGAGCGTCATGAGCGTTTGGCGTTCTGGACAGAAGTTTCTTGAGGGTCATGCCCGACACAATGGTCCGCCAATCACTACCTCACATGCCTATCTGGAATAGAATAACCATCGAACTGCTGTGTAACTGACCTGTGGTTTGATTCCAACCACGAGTAAAAGTGTTCGAACACACCATTGGCGTCTGCTCGCTCATTACCCCACTCGTTTCACGCAATTCTACTCTCAGATGAACCTCCAGTACTCTTCAACGTTTAGGCATGAACATGACCCTGTGCACACTCAAAGATCCCGCCTTCATACGGTGCTTCTAGGTCGTAGAGGACTGACAAGCTCCAGCTTGCTGGCACCGACGTGCAGCACTTTCGCGCGTCCGACTAACATGAGATCGTCGTCAGAGCTTAGCAGACAGGAACAAATTGAAGCCGGCTTGAAGCCGCGACCGCGACTCGAACACTTACTGAACCCGCTGAAACCCGAGCCGCTGTCTTCACCACCAACCTCGACCACAGCTCGCTAAACAGCAGCAGCCCATGCTCTTCTGCGTGTACTCGCCCGTTTCACGCATCTTTGTGGATGCTATAGAACCTGGGGGACTGGGTCATGATGTCCGTGGTCATCGCAACTCATCGGCGTTAGCTTTCAAGTTCGCAGCATTGTCTTGCACCGTTCCTCCTGTCTGATCACATCATCAGTCAAATATGTTTGTTCTTCTAGGAAGGTACCCTAACGACGATTTATGAGTTGTTGCTCAAAGACCGGACGATTATCGCCTTGGAGGTGTTACTTGAGTATGATGAGAAAATTCCGAGTTGCTTTCCTCTATTTTATCAAGAACTACTGTACATATCAACCTCCCTCTTATCGCCAATATGTTTACCCCAGCGTGCATCCAGGGACAGTGCTTGCGAAGTTCTTCATCTAGTTGAACACCTTTGCGTTTCACGACAACGTAGACAGGACAATCTTCATTTTTGAAGAGACCATGCTTAAGCGAAATCGAAGGGGGGAAGCAAGTGAGCACTTACAGCACCGCAGAGCGTTGGCTGTTGGCGGTACTGTCCTTTGGAGTGCAAACAAGCAGGTTGGAGAAGATCGAGTTCGTCACATGTCTCTCTTATGAGACGTGCTGTACTAGTAGGTTTAAATTGTTGGTCAATTGACCTTCCATTGCATGTGAAATTACCACAATCTCTGTATTTTTCGTAAGGAGCAGCCCTGGAGGCGTCAATAGCATGTGCCATGTATCTGCGTCCAAGGCAGCGCTCTGCCCTTCCACAAAGCTTTCCTAACCCTTCTCTCAAGTCCAACATTTATGTATGTAATACAGTGCCTCAGGCCCGTTACGTCCAGAACTTATGTGCTGACAACGTCCATTGTCTGAATCAGACACAACACACCAAATTTATCAGCAGTGCTCAAAGACAGATATTCAACACCATACCTGTGGCTCCCCCTGTTGCGAGGTGGTTACGGATCATCTTACCCGAATATAATCTGCTCATCCAACCCTAACACATATTGATCCACTTTTCCAGCCCATACGCCCCTGACCGTATCACGATCCAACTCTTGCAACGTGAAAGTAGACATCATGCCCGACGGCACAACGAATAAGAAGCGCCATGGCCTATTTTCTGTAGGGCGGAGATCTCTAAGTGGTGTACGAAGTTTGAACCAGCTTTGAATTTGCTTAAGATCATTGACAACAATAGGGTCTTTCTCATTCTTCGTGATTTGAATACAGGTAAGAACTGCGTTCGGGTCGTTCGGGTCGTAGAGGATCGAATCAACGGCCGAAAAGTCGCGAACCAAAGGTACGAGATGTAGTGGCTCTTTCTTCTGAACCGCCTCAGTGATTTGTTTAATGACTGTGGATTCCTCATAGGTGAAACGTCGAATGGGACCACGATAGGCCCATGTCATTTGGCTGGAGTCCGTCAACCGACGGACCGAAAAGTTGCGTTCCGCCCGAATACCATCCAAGAAGTTCAACACCTGTCTTTCGAACAGATGGCCCCGGAGCGACGCTGCTTCCGGCAACACTGAAAGATCGAAGTAGAAGTCAGCGAGCTTATCAGCTCGGCGATCCATGTATCCTTGCAGTAAGAGATCCAAAACCCATCCAGAGACAGCTTCAAACTTGCATCCCGGGAGAAGCGCATCGGTGTCCATCGGAGAAATTTGAAAAACTGTATGCGGGAGGTCGGAAACACTCCGGCCCGATTTAGCCGAGTGTAGCAGCTCCATGATATGGTCGCTCCCCATGCTCGCAGCGGTTCTGATTTGATACATGACATGTGCCTTTTTCGCTCTCAAGCTCCTGACGGAGGTGGAAGCTTCAAAGCATTGACGAGGGTTGTAGCCGAAATACGAGGTCGACTCCCTGAGTAACTTGAAAGGGAGATCCGCGCGTTGAAGGAATATCCTACCGAGACATCAGTCAGTGTTGAAAAAAGTAATGCTAAGACCAACCCAGTTAGTAAGACCTCCTTGTACGACCATAATTTGACTGCAAGTGGGATAATCGTTGAGAAATGACCTGTTTGCTTGGTCCATTTTTGATATGCGCCTTTCGGGGATGCCGCCACGATGAACTGCACCGAGCGACGGATGAGGAAATCTTTAGCTTCGTAATCCCCCTTGTCGCCATCAATAAAGGCTACAATCGCTTCTTTTGATGACCACGATTGGATCGCTTCAACACCCTTCTTGTCGACATGATACACAGTTCCTCCTATGGCTTGGTACAGGAACTGGTGACCTTCAATCATGGTTTCGATGATTCTGAGGTAGAGATACGCGGTCTTGCCTTGGTGTCGACAGAGCTGGTTAAGACTCTGTAAGACAGGGAGACAAGAAACTCACCCGATCCAGGCTGACCACTGACTATGATCGAACCTCCACTGTTTTGAGGTCTTTCCTTGATCAGCTTCGAGATATTATCATATTCTTCACGAAGTAAGAGTGGTAAAGGTAAACGTTCAGGAGTCTGCTCCTTCAGCCTCAAGGCCGATAAATCCAAATAGCTGAGAATGGATGGGAAGAGTGATTTAATTCCAGGATCGTCCTCGTTGCTACCCTCCGAGTCGTCATCGTCATCGTCATCGTCATCGCTGTCGTCGGGATGTTGTTGCGACAAGGAGTCTGCCGGGGGGAGCAACCGAAGGAGATTGAGCTTGACATTTAGGACGTCATGATAGCCATCGTAACCTGGCGAGTGACGATCCGGGTATAGCTTCGTCAGGTTCCTTTCCAGTGCAGCATAATGCGCTTGAGTGACCTCTACCTTTCGAAAAAGTTGCGGTTTGAGATGCTTTTGATTCCAGATCTTAGCGTGAAGCTCCTTTAACCATGGGAGGTCGGTGAGCTTTGAGTCGTCGGCAGCACGAGATCGCTTGCCAAGCACCGGTGTTGACAAAGTTTGAGTCAGGGAAAAGAGATGTTGCCACCAACTAAAAGCAGGAAATCGAACGACGATAAGGTGATCACAGTGAGAAAGAGGTGGAGTTTGATTGGGGAAGACCTCTGCAACTAAATCGGCTGGATCTAACTCATCCGCAAATTTCGAAATATCTGGCCCTTGGTCTCGGACGCGTTTGGCAAGACTATTGGTTGGTTTGACGGGGATGCCCGTAGGCTAAACTGGCGTCACACCTAATGTCAGAAACTAATCACTAGAAACAACGCACATTGTCGTCGACCCGTTGTAAAAGGTAATTCTTTTCTATGACTATTTCTTTCTTCAAGTCCTCAATGATGGATACAGTCGATGGGGGGATGACTGAAAATGGGGAGTTTTCTCCTTCGACGAGGAACCAAAATCTGCGGGTTGTAAACGACATTCTGCTGGGAGCTGTTTGTGGCGTACGTGGCTAAATTAGGTAAACCGATCGGACGGAGGTACTGTACAGTAGCTCCGACCTCCGTCTCCAGGGGATCTTGTCCTCTGGTGAACCACAAACTATGCCATAGAGAGGAATCGGGCTGCTCGTTCCACCTAATAGACTGACAAAAACGTGGAGATGTTTATCGGGGGTTGGCCGGGCCATACATGGGAAATTGTTTCCATGGGACCAAACGATCGATCTTCTGGTGGTCCCTTTGGGCTTCACATCGCTGCTTCCTGATGGCATGTGTGTACAGGAACCTGCGGTGTGGACACCGAGCGAGAGGACCCCATGCTCTTCTGCGTGTACTCGCCCGTTTACGCATCTCCATCTATGTGGATGCTGTGGAATCCGGGGAACCGGGTCATGATGGCCATGGCCATCGGCGTTAGCTTTCAAGTTCACACCATCGTCTATTCCCCCTGCCTTATCACGTCCTCGTCAAATCTGTTTGTTCTTCTAGGTAGGTACCCTAATGATGATTTATGAGCTGTTGTTCAAAGACTGAACGACTATCGCCTTGGAGGTGTTACACGAATATGATGAGAAAGTGCTGAGTTGCTTTCCTCCATTATCAAGTTCTCATCACCCACATGTATCCAGTGAGAAGAGATTGTCGATTGCACACTTCTTTTATTTGTTCCTGCGTACTGCAAATGGCAGGTACGGATTACAGAGTTGCCACTTCATTCCAACAACACGGTACAGAATCCACTTCCATGAACTATATGGGCTTTTGGATGGAACTTATTCATAGAGGTCTCATCATCCTTACTCTGCCTCTTATAACTTCTTCATGGTGTCAAAGAAACGAACAGAAAGCCAGCGTGATCAGTGGGCGGTTTTGCGGGTGTTGCAGGCGTGCTGAGACTCCTCTTCCTCCATGTCCCCGTCACGACGCTGTACACCTCTCTGCTAAAGTTTGGTTCTCCTTTGTGTTCAAATGCTGGTTTGCGTTAGCCTGGGTGATGTATTTTGTTCTTACGTGAGACCTATCGGGACCGAAGTGTACATCCACATCTCATATCAGGAGAGCATGCAGTCCATTGTCTTGAAGTGGGCTCGACGTCCGCCGGCTCTAGAAAAGGAGATATAACATTGTATATTTTAGAGGTGACTATACAGTAGCGTGCGACCAAACAGAGGAGGCTATGACCCAGGTTTTGCAGGAAGCCGGCGGTACGGTAGAGAGGAAGAACCGGGAAACAAGTATCCCGAAATATACGCCGCGTCCTACTTGTTCATGAACAAGGTGGCGCACATGCTCACTGCTTCTCAGTTGTCAAGTGCGGGTCACGCGTCAAAGGAAGAAAGAGACATATGAAGTGCCTGACAGAGGACGGTCTGCATAAAAGTCTATCACACACGAACATATTCAGCGGGTCTGAGAGAGAGAGGAATACTCACCCGAAGAGAGTCAGAATTCCCGCCTTTGGGCTGGGCTCCCCTGGTCTGCTCTTAAACCTGACCAGACTGATGCCCCTACAGCGCTCCCCACCACGTCCCCCCTCCCATTCCTTGATGTGCGACCGTGCGCTCGTTCACGACGTCGTACGACGACCTTCATGTCTGGAACCCTGGGATCGCGGCTCTTACGAGCCATCCCCGCGTAGAATTGTGCCTCAGACGGGTATATCCAGTTTCCATTGATGCTGTGGGGGGTGGAGAAGAGCTCGTGGGAGGTGGAGAGTGACCCTGGACCGGAGATATGGTAGATGATGCATCGATGATGATTGATGACGTGGACTCGGCCGACAAGGTATCCGAGGAAATGAGACAGAACGTTGTACCAAGTAGAACGGGCGGTGTGGTCAATGGGGCAGCTGCTGTTTAGTGAGCTGTGGTAAGTTACTGGTAAGTTAGACATTGCGGTTGGTGGTGAAGCTGGTGAAGACCGGCGGCCGGGGTTTCAGCGGGTGTCGCGGTCGCGGCTTTAAATTGGCTTGGCACCTCGTTATATTATACGTTATCTCACTCAACAGGTATGCATCTAAACTATTCTGATTTCTGAAAAAGTTCAGCAGAGCCCATTCTGGATAGATGCGGATAGATGCGGATGCCCAGAGTTGCGTTACAACGTAAAGCTCCCTGGCCACTCCCAGGCCACTGGCTTACAGTCGCCGCTCATTATTACGGCACTGCTTTCTGCTTCGCTTTCGATTGCGTAAACTCATGTCTCGTCTCATCTCATCTCGTCTTCTCCTGTCTCCTTCCCTTCTAAGTTACACTACAGCGCGCTCAATCAGACACATCCAATTAAGCCACATCATGACTCCTAAAAAAAACTGGCTCAAGAAAGTATCATTTCCTCTCACGCACCCACTCCAATGTCGGCCGCCGACCGTGACAGAGCATGTAATATTATAATTAATAAATACAGAACTGGGCACGTTCGGAATCCCGAATCATGGCTGTAATTATCAGGCGGGCGAGACGAGACGGACGGTGGCTCAAGAGTTTTGGAAGTTCAATCTTGCGAGAGAACCCTCATTATCCCCATACTCTCGAAGACGTAAGCGGAAGCACGGCGATGGCCCCACTTACCTAGTTCTCGCAGTATTCGTAGCATATGCGCCTGATGACATTTGTCCCTAAAAAAAGAATTCCCATAACATACTGTAAAGCGTACAGAATCCGTTCCAATCCGGCGCCCATGCCGGAAATTCAGTTCAGTTTCCATCACACGCTTCCATTCGAATTACTTACTGTACGTCCCATGCATCACATTCAGCATCATCACTGGCACCATCACTGGCACCACCACCTCCTACAACAAGAACAAGACCAGAAAGAACAACCCTTGAGAACAACAAACGATCAAACGATCAAACAATCAAACAATCAAACAGAACCCCTGATCACGATGCTGATGTTACCTCGAATTGTTGAATTGAGGTGCGACACTGCCAGGGGGCTGTCTTCTCGATCAGTTTCACACATTAATTGATGTTGCCTCGAGTACTGCTGCATCGGGACTAAAAATTATTTAATCAGCTTTTCAGCTGAATATTTTGCTGTCTCATGTGGCTGAAGCTCCTTTCTTTTAATCCCGATTTACGATTTCAGTCAAATGACAGGTATCCGGATGTCAGTACACACTGTACATACACCATTTGTGCACAGCAGAGCAACAAAAGACTAGCAATAAAATAAAGGGATGTGCGAGAGCGGGAGGAAGCGGAAAAGGTGGCACGCAAGCGAAAAGGACGATCTGGGGAAATACAACAGTCGGCATGTTGGTTAGGTGACTGATTGTGATGATTATGAGGGAATTGTGATGACAGACAGGATAGGCAAGGAAACATACACTTGGATGGAATGAAGAGGAACAGAGAATAAAACAATGCGATGGTGTAACATGGCAACAAAATGATTGACGCGCACGATATGGTTACATAAGCAGA
Source organism: Russula lepida (assembly GCA_003316425.1). NCBI lineage: Eukaryota > Fungi > Basidiomycota > Agaricomycetes > Russulales > Russulaceae > Russula > Russula lepida. The sequence continues at coordinate 9,241 of QFEZ01002841.1, forward strand.
AGGACATAGGAAGTGAAAGCAGAGCTGTTGACAGTTATGACCTGCCCTTGAGCGACTGTACCAGGGCCCGGAACCCGAATTTATGCCCGTGACTATGGACGTGACCGGGAGGCGTAGCCACACCAGTAGAGAGAACCTGCACTTCTGGCGCAAAGCCCATTTTCGCAAGCTTGTTTGCACGTGAGACGGCCTGCGCGCGTTCGTTACCACGCCGCGCCACAACGTCCACTGGCGAAGGCGTGGTATCGTTGAAAAGTGACGACTCCTGTGGTGGCGCAGTAACTATACGGCTGAGTGGTACACCGCGTTCAAAATCGGGGTCCGGTGTGCGCGAGCGGGAAATAGGTGTCGGTGACGTCGTCGATGCCACAGGTGCAGATTTGATGCCGGGAGAGAGCGCTGTGGCTTCGATGAAAGAGGGCTGGTCTAAAGATGGCGCACGGGCGAGTCGAGGAGAATGTATAGGTGTGCGCACAGCGCGAGTCACATCACCTTCTCCCTGCGCCGGCGCAGCCGAGCGTGAGCGATGATGAATGACATGCATATCAGGGTCAGGTTGAGGAACGAGGAGGCCTGTGATCCCCATGGGCACACATCATCAGGATTGAGGTGGAATGAGCGGACTCACCGTCATCGCTACTGAGGGCACTCTCGTTAGTAATCGGCCTGCGTAAGCGGCCTCTCCAGGAACGTCCAACTCGGTAGTCCGGGCTGAACGTTCTTTCCGTTCCTACCGAACCCATACCAGACGTAGGTCGCCGCGCGAACGACGCACCTGCGCCGGCGCTGGCACTAGCACTTCGCGTCTTGCTGCTGGCCAAGTCTTGTTCCCATGGCTCGGCGTCCGCCGTGTCAAGGGCAGTACTCTCACTCGCTCGGCGCTCAATTGGCGATCCTGGAGTCGTGCTTTCTTTCGCCTGCTTGAATTTACGCTCAAGTCGTAAACTCTCACCGAGAGCAGCGAGCCGAGCACTGAGAGGGATGTCATCGCCCTCTCTGGCAGTGAGAACTTGGCCCCGTGCATGGGCCACAAGGGCCTCAGCTTCTGCTTGAGTCGACACCTTTGAGGCAGTAAGACCGGTAAGTGGGGGAGGCCGATGACCGTGGCGGGGATTCTTCACGTCTTCACTGGCCGAAGGGAGGATAACAGGCAACGCAGAGGGCGTACGGAGGCTTGAGGTGGACGCGGTCGTTGCAGATAGATTAGTACTCAGTGAATCTCCGCGACCGCGTACATCACTTGACCCAGGCGATTCATCCTCGACAGGTACATCAATGCTGAAGGGGAAGTCTATGTCTTGCGTCGATGGATCGCCTGTCATCATACGACTGCGTACTGCTTCAATCCCGTACTCCTCGTCCTCGTCCTCGTCCTCGTCTTCACTCTCCTCGCTGAGACGCCCGTCATGACCGGGACTCGAACCCAATGGCACACGACGCGGGCTCTTGCCACGGAAAGAGACATTTGGCTCGGAGGAGTTGAACCGGAGGGAACGGGAGGTTTGTGGATGTTGAGAAGCGGAAATTGAGACTGACTGAATACCAGAATTAGATCCGGATGATACGCCATTTGAGCGGAGCATGCTAGAGCGTGCAGAAGGACTGCCATCCTGCACCAATCCACTGAGTTCTAAGGCAAGTGTTGAAGGTGAGGAAGAGAGGGGCGAAGTGGGTGAGGAGGTGGTGTTGCTAGTACCTGTGCCAATGTTCACGTCAGGTGTCGCGGCGCCGGGTGTGCTGTGTGTTGAGAGCATCTCTGTACTCGATTTCTTGAAGAGATTCAAAAGGGAATATTTGGATCCAAGGCGTCGCGAGTGATGGTGATTGGGGCGCTCAGCGCCGTTCCCTGCAGAACTCGGACGACGTGAACGTCCATGCGACGGAGGGGTAGAGAGAGGCTCATCAGACTGCGGTAGAGAAGGGCGGCGAGAAGAGACAGAGAGAAGGTCAAATGATTCAGGAGGTGGCCAATTATCATCTGGAGTGGCACCATCTTGGGGGGAGGTCCCAGGGCGAAAAAGAAATATGGCGTTTTCGATCGAGCGCTTGACGCTGAGGACACGGGTAGCGTGGGTGCTCATGCAATCAGGCCCCTCACATGTACACGAGGAACCATGACGCTCGCAGGATTGGGAGATGGGCTCGGAGTCGTCCGGGGGGATACCACTAAGGAGTGTCTCGCGGTCGAGAAGGTCACGATCCTTGTTGGCAATCCAGTGGCGAATGGCGTCGGCGCATGCAAGCCAGCCATGCTGCCGGGCAAGAATTTCTGGAGTAACGCCACGTTTATCCGCACGGTCTGGGCGTGCACCATGGCGAAGAAGGGTGAGAACGACTTGGGTGTGACCATTGGCGGCGGCAAAGTGAAGAGGTGTTGAACCTGATGTCCCAATTACGGTGGCAGGAGGGCAACGTGTCTTGTCAGAGAAACGACGGGGTAATCTGGAGGTAGTAGAGGTGAATCAGCGCTGAAGTCCCTTTGACAGTATCCTAGGAGAATGAATATGGTGGCACGCTAGACAAAAGAAACCGACAAGACAAGCTGCAGTAAACGCGTGATGCGGCGGGCGGCCAAGAACGCCGCCACTCGAATGCAAAAAGAACGTGGGTGGAGAAAGTCTGAGGGTAGGGAAGACACACCTTGGAGCGTTTACATCCGCACCATTATCTATGAGCAATCTGACTACCATGTCGTTTCCACCGGAACAGGCGGCATGGAGAGGGAGTACACCGTCGATGACCGAATTGATAGGTTGGCCATGAGAGAGAGCATATTTTGCGAGGCCAATGTTGCCGGTAGCGGCTGCTGCATGGAGACCGAGATGTGGAACTTTAAATGGAGGTGGGTGAAGGACAAGCGGGAGAGAGGAGGAACACGAACATTCTGTGGTGACATTAAACTTCGCCTCTGCCTTGTGGTGCCTCGACGAGTGAGGCATGAGAGGAGGGTGGGCGCAGGGAGGGGGAGAAGAGGAGGAGGGGGAGGAGGAGGAGAGGAAGAGCGCAAGTAAGGAGAGATTGGATGTTTTGTTTAACGGATTTCTGTGCCGGCTTATTCCGCCCGATCCTCCACGTTAATGCATCCGTTCCGGTTCCTTTTTCGGTTTAATCTCTCTGCTTCCATTATGCAACTGTGGATTTATTCTAATTAATCCACTTATTCGGCCATTCGTTGTACATATCGGTCTTGCAATGGAATCTTCCCTCGATCAACACCGCCCTGGTCCCCGGTCATCGCCCGATTCCAGACACTCTCTATCTCCATACTCCACCTGGATGCAGGCCAGTGTCCCTTGTCTTCTGGATCTGGTCTCAGAAGCTCTTTGGCACTTCCTCCTCATCGCACTTTTCTTTCCTTTCCCTCTCCTCACTTTACAATCACCTAGCGTTCTAAAATTACGCCCAGTCCTATTATGATATCCCTGGTTCCTACCATCAATACCGCCTGTTCCGGCGCTGTATGTCATCTGCCTCTGCGGGGCCCTGCCACTGGCATGGCTCGGCAGGTACAGTTCCAGTGCCCTTTCCCGCGGCAGGTTCTACATGGGGTAACTTCTGCGGGCTATTCCCATCCCAAGACCTGATATCAGAGGCCCTGAATCCCCATTCCCATAAATGATACAGTTACTATGTCTGGTATCTTGACTCCACAATCGTGCTTAACCACCTATGCCTCCGGATATTCAATATCCGGGTAATTGTACAGTAATCTTTCGTCGAACGCACTACAATTATCTTTCCCCCCAAGGATCGCAAATCCATGGTTAACCGCGTGCCACATTAGCAAAGTTGCGCAGTTCAATCCATCAGAATACAGTACTTCGGAGAACGCTCTGCCTCGCACAGCTTGATAAACCCTCGTGACCAATTCGAAACGGGCATCCTGCATTGCATCTCTCGCGCCACGCTCTTCTATCGAAACGGGGTGGATAAGGGTAAACTCATTTGCGACAATGCCTCATGGAAGCTCGTGGACTGTCGGAGGTAATTGGTTCTTGTTTGCGTTGCGCCACCTCACTGAACAAGTTCTTCGGCTTCTGTTGTTGTCGTCCTACAGTACTTCCAAGCCTTTCTTCTCAAGGTATCATCACCATAGCAACTTGCTTTGTAACTCCTTGTAATGGGACTTTGGGATCCGAGTACATATCCGAGTACAGCAATACTCCGTTGCTCCAACCGGTCTCAGTTTCGAACACTCTCACAGTTTCTCAGAACTGTGCCGGTCATCACCGGCGCATTTCGGCGACCTGCCATCGCGTCTAGCCGCCGTGTAAGACTTTTCTCATTCCAAGTATGACGCAGTGTCACCGTAAACCACCGAGGACTCGGATGATATCTACCTACTGTCAATCGACAACGTTGCTTTACTAAGATCAAAGTTCTGCAGACGCGAAATGATTATCATATTGCTATCTATTTACCTGTGCGCCCGTCGCCCGTGGTTGGTCATGGGTGACCGCACGTGACTCGTCCGACTCGGAGTCGGCGGCGGATGTGCTGCTCCTCTTGCTCCTGCTCCTACGGAAGTAGGAGCTCCAACACACATTCCGATGATCTTTGATCGCCCCAAGAAGACTTACCCCTTGTTCCTTGTTTTGTTGTACTCTTTGTTCCAAAAATAAGGTGCCGCTGATAAATGGGATCTACTGTAGGATTGAGTAAAGCAAGCAGTACGGGAATTGTTTTTTGGTATCCGCCTTCGTTAAGAAAAAGGCTGCGGACCTGTGGTGCGGAAAGCCTATGAAAAACTCTGTCGAGTGTCTTTAAGACTTTAACATTTTCCGGGTCTGGGCGGGCATGCGGCGTAGTGCCAGTGCAGCCCGGTTGCAATTAGCTCACGGTGAATGCAAACCCGCATCAGAGACGAACGCAGGTGCCAGTGGGTAGGCAGCATGGCAGCATGGACGCTGGAAGACGAGACGATAATCGCAGCGTAATTTGGGGCGTTCTATCCTGGAAACATGCATACCAAGGCCGGAAAGAACAGTACTGCACAGTGAAACGTACACTCGCACTCGCCGACCGTGACTCGGAGTCACTCCGGGGGTTTTCAGCTCTCGCTTGTACTATATTACCGTCCAGTCCAGTCAAGAATAGAAAGCCTAAATGTAAGTCCGTGAGCCAAAAAATGGAAAAGAATAATAATAATAAACGTTGCTGCGTGGCATTGATAATTGGGGAAAAGGAAGACACGGAGCGGAGCATGATTTACTTACTGTAGTACTGTACTATGATTAAAGATCATTTCTCGTCGTGGCCGAATGGGGCATACTGTACAGTACGGTATTATCGCCAGATGCGGAATGGACATGGACATGCATGGAGATTGGAGAGGACAGACATGTACAGTACTGTAAGTTACACTGACTGGGAAAATCGTTTTTGCCGTATTGGTTGCACCATCGGTAATGAAACGGAATGGCCTGACTGCCAGTGGCCTGGGCCTGTGTCCATCGCTTCGCTCACTCACTGCACATCATGTCATCTTCCACCTGATCATCAATTGTATTGTACAGTACACAGGCACGCACGGCCACGCGTACGTGTACATGTACTACTGTAGTAAACTGATTACAAGTGTTCAGCGTGCAGCGTGCAATCCCGAGTATTTATACCGTGTACGTAAAACTTGAACGATACACTGGCAAGCCAGATACTATTATGATGGTTGTTCGGACGTACTCGTGGATACATGTACTAGTACTCATACTGTACCTCGAGTCGACCAAATGGTGCCCCACTCGTCCAAAGTTCGGATTCGGAGGCTACACACACATAGCGTCCATCCATCCACTGGCAGGCACTCCACTCCACTCCACTCACTACGGCGGTCGCAGAGAAGAAAGTTTTTCCCTTTTGATTTACTCAGCTGCTTATGGCATTGGCATGGCATCATGCATCCAGGCCAGGCCATTGATAGACCACTAGTAAGTTACTGTACGTTCTCGGTCATCCATCGACTGATGGGAAAAAAACGGAAAAACGTACAACTTTGAACAATTGTTCAAACGTAAACATCAGATTTTCCCCGTACTGTAGTAACTTAGGTTACGCCACCCCGCAGAAAGATCGATGGACCATTGGTTTGGTTGGGCGTCGTGCCAAGTAAGTGGGTCAGGTTTTCCCTTTCCCAATTCCCAATTCTCAATTTCCCACTTCGATGACTCGGCGATGGACGGTAAGAAAAACGCATGCGTGCGAGAGTGTGTGCGAAGATTTGAGGTGGAGGCAACATGTGTGCTACCAGTACAGTCACTGTACTGGCAAGTGGCCGACGCGCTGGCGTGTCAGGTACGCGGCGCAAATGCCTCCCTGTCATGACGATCGAACGGGGATTTTGAAAGAAACGAAAAGGATGATCCCGTGAGGCGGCCGTTTACCCCTGGTTTTACACTTGCGCTGATCTGCCGCTTGACAAACTGTACTGCAATCTAGACATCCGATATGATCCGAACCGAATACACTATCATCATGCACCACAGTACGGTCTACAGTATTATGCCATCCAACGTCAATTTGACTTATCGCGCCCTTCTCGGATACAACACGTACTATTATTGTGTTGCTACAGTGCTATGGTTTGAAGGGGATTAGGAGAGGAGAAAAGGGGGGGAAGGGGGGGGGGGCGCATTAGTACAGAAATTAATGAAGAACATCCATCCAAGCTGTTGCAATGCGTTGGGAGATACAGTAGGGTTTGTGGGGGTATACGGAGACAATTGGTAGCAGAGCGGGAAATTCAATGTGGGTGGGTGGGTGGGTGGGTGGGAGAGCCTGTTGCAACATAAATACGTCTTTCTCTGTCAGAGTCGTAGTTCCATAGTCTGGAGTTAAATGTCAACGTAAAAGGTGCGCGGCTTGTAAGTTGTCATTGAGGATGCTGCTGCGGATCGCCGCAAGAGTTGCGGTCATCGCTCGGGTGTCCTGAATGATAACGCAGAGAAAGAATAAATAAAAATAAAAGAAGATAAAAATAGGAAGTGTGCGCACGATTGCTGTCGTCATAAAGCTGTAGACAGTACGTGGTTCTGGTGAGTTTTTACGAGCAATATCCAAAAATTGCTTGCGAAGGTCTGTGTGCAGACGCCCGCACCAGCCAAAAAAAGAGGTTGCTTTCTTCAGTGATTTTATCCTATGAATATAGAAAACATTGAACGCACATCTTGATGCTGTTGGCATGTCATTTTTACGATCCCCATATGTTGGGATGTATCGTTTAAACGAGACCCCACGGACTAGCTTTCGCTCGAGGATGTCGCATTTATTGAGGAAGAGGATCAGTTGGACCTACATGGCATCGCATGGCATGAGCTCTTCAGGACCCATCACCCATTGTAGTAAGGCATGATGAAGATTTTACCTTGTTAAGCAGTTTTGATTTGCAGACGGTGGTCCATAAGTTGATACTATCTTCTAAAGAGTTGATCCCCGAGTCGCCTTGAAGCTTCTCGTCGAAGACGGACATGGGAGCGAGGAAGATTATCGCCTTGACATCCATGAAATATGGATGCCATACACCTCGCTCCCGACCTCTATCAGACGAAGACGCAAACATGTATCTATTTGACTGTACTCACGTGCGACCGCGACCCTCCGACATCATAAAAAATCCATTCGCGGCCTGTATCTCGGCCTTTGATCCAACAGTCAATGTATCGAGATAGGAATACGCACCTGTATCCAACGAAAAGCGATATTCCTGCACGCCCGCCGTCCGCAACCGCGCACGAACGACGTCCTCATCCGTTGGCTCATAACCCCGATGTGCGATGCGATAGAGGTCGTCCAAGAAACTGCGTAGAATGAAAGTCAAAAAGGGGGCAGGAAGTTAATCGAGAGGTATGACTAGGATTACTTCAAGCACTCACAATCCAGACTGATCCTCAAGCCGCAAGCCACGCACTTCTAGGGCGGCGCGAACGGCGTCATCTCCCCATAGCGAGGCGATGTCATCCCGGGACACGAGAATCACTTCCAAGGCCTCTTCTGCGAGCGACCGTTTACCCTGGTGGTTTATCTTCTGCCTGAGCGCAGAGGCCCACCCACACCGCGAACGCAGGCAGACCTCGGCGGGCCGTCGGAATATCCCGGAGTCCGCAGCGGTGTGGATCTCGTCTCCCTCTGCAAGCCCCAAATGCGTTTCGAGGTCGCGCTGCACACGACGCAACGGGCTGAGACGCATCCGGAGCAGGTTCACCCGACTGGCCGTCTCCGTCTCCGGGGCGCTCTCCAGCGCGTCAAGGATCCTATTCACGGAGCGGACGAGGTTTAGATGGATGACCGTGCGCCATGACATGCGTCCTGCCTCCCAGCCTTGTCGAGCATACAGCATTTGGAAAACTAAATGAAGAAAGAGAAAGAATAGAAGAGATAGGTTGGGATTGAGCATACGTCTACGCGGACGGAGGTGGTGGGGCAAAGAACCTTTTACCGTTGTCGACTTGCCTGGATGCAAAGCGCGGGTTACGTATCATGTTAGCATGCGGGTAAAATGAGAGGATAAATGAGTAATGATGGCGCACCGCTCTCTGCCTGACCCAATACGAGCACCTTCACCGGGGCTTTGCTACGCGAGTTGGCTTGTTTTTCCGACTTGATCTGTTCGTCAATCCGATCACTCACCCGCCGTGCCTCCGCTTCCTTCGCTTGGCGTACAGCACGCTGTTCTGAGGTTTCATTCGCCGGCGGTTCAAGTACTTGGGAAAGTGGATCTGTCGGGTCGTCTGAGCATGTTGAATTGACCATCGAGCGGAATCGCGAATGATTGTTGGGTCGGAGCACGGAATGGAACGTATGGTGGCGCAAAGGGATTGGGCGGGAGACTAGTCGAGAGGGTGGAAATCCCTACCGTATTTGTGGGGGTTTTATGTTCAGGCAACGGATTACGGGAGATCAACCATAGGTCGTTGGCGAGCGCTTGTTGCGCCGGAAACCTAGACCGAAGAGCCACGGGCAACTCGCGCGAAAAGGCACCCAATCCAGCAATGGAAAGAGTACATCTCTCTCTCGGGTTCCTTCCATCCTTAGTAACGGGGAACTCGCTGAGAGGTCTATTGCATAGAAACGCCATCTTTAATTTGCGCAGCTGTCATCGCACATATTACACCATGCGGATATCGGCTGAGCGTTGGCCGTTTCGCGAAAAATACTACAGTATACGATTTTGAGAAGGGAACCAATGTAAATACAGTTTTGCTGACCTACCTGGCACTCCAGCGATGCAATTTGATTGGATGTGAATCCTGTAAAGACGTCGGCGTCCGGCAGTCGCCGTAATGAGACGACTCGGCTATGTGTGGCCCTTGTCGAACTTGTCTCATTGGGCGATTGGGTCGCGTGTCTACAGAGTGCTGGTTGGCCAGTTGGCCATCCACCCAATAAGAACCTAGTCACATGTCATTCGATCATGAGCAACTCGACCAGTGAGTATTATCCCCGGTTGCAATGGGCGGACGAGCCTGAGATGGATCCAGGGTGACGGTCTTGGAAGGCCGATAAGGAACAGTATTGGCACGTCCATATATCGAAGCGGGGGCGGCGTTAGCAGCTTGGGAAAGTCCATGACACAATAACAAGGGAGGGAAAGAAGCAACCATCCACGGTTGCACGGTCGCGTCGCGCTAAGGCAAATGATGTCGCTTTTCAACTTGAGAACGGTATGTGGCGCATCGGTAGACAGCGGAAGTTCGCGAAGTCTACATCCTAGCCGATGTGTGACCGAGCCAACATCGCGCGCGTCAAAAACCTGAATGTAAAGTAAAAAGAAAGGGAAAGGGAGAGGAAATATTGAGTTGCACTTTTCGCGTTTGGCATAGTCCTGGCATGGTCCCATGTCTGCGATTCTGTTGCTAACTGTACTCTCTTTAAAACACCATTACAGAGAAACTAGGAATATATCGCGTTCTTACTCATGCGTGCCAGCTGCCGAAAGGAAAAGCAGACTCAATTTTAGCTTTTTGTCAGTCCAAACTAACTTAGGATAGGCCAAAGTCCGAAGACATTGTTCTATTTAATCATCTTGGTGCTAGCAAGACGTGCCTTGCCCCTTCCTTCCATTATTCCCAAAGCCTTACGACACTGAAACATTTTATGATGGGAAGAAAGGGGTTCGGTTGCATGTCCATGATCCACTGTCATATTGAGACCCGCGCGAAGCTGCCAGGCAGACAGAGCGAAGCGGCACTAGAAGCAGCATCCAACCATCGAACTATAGGAAACAGAAAATACAGACTTGGGGTTTCACATTTCCATCACTTCTTCGGACTCGGAATCACACGTCAACCTCAAGGAGGAAGGCGATAATCCGACTTGGGTACCGAATGGAATGGACCCACAATATTGCGGCGCTGCATAAGCACAGGTTGATGGTGTGAGCGTGCGTCCAAGGGGACGATTGTCACGAAATCATGGTGGCACCGCAGTGCCATGCGCAGTTTGGCTCGTAGCGTGTGTGTCTCTCCTCTCTTCCTCTCTGACCTACGCCATGCCGTGTTAAATCCGACAGATCTGTATAGTTTACCGTTTGTCAATAAAAGCGGTCACTGAGACAAGCAATTCGGTAGCACTGTAGTTTGTGGTCGTTTAGCCCCGTACGGTACCGAATTGCCCACAGACGAGGGAGCGGCGGAGATGAACAAAGTGCTAGTGCGGACAGCACCCGAGTACAATATGCGGTAAATGACACGAACCAAAAAAAAATAATCGCCAGGACAAGGGACCAAAGATGTCTAAATTCTAACCGGGTGCGGCCAGCGACAGAAATAGGGAAGAAGAAAGTGAAAGTGTTCGCGAAGTTGTTGGCCACATTTGAACAAAGTGAAGTGAGTTCTAGCATGCACCATCCCGAATATGGCCGCCAGTGTTCCTTGTGCGTATGAATCTTAAAATGTGACGACCCAGAGGAAATTGCAACAACCGTCACCAAAAAAACCGTTCCTTTATTTGCATGAGCGGGTGTTTTGAAACATGATGAATGACGGCAGGGATGCCGAGGCTAAATCCGAGTTCTCAGGCCAGATTTTACTTTATCGGCACACGGAAATCACCGCGAGGAGGTAGCTGTACTCAGTCATCACTCCCAAAATGACGTTTCAACAGCCCGCGGAATCAACGACGACGGACCCTGTGCATGACCAGGTCCAGGTCCACCAAACCCGGCTTGTTATTCTTGTTGGCATTGGGTAAGTTAATCCGAGTCGGAATCGTGATCGCAAGCACGCATGTACGCATTATATGCGCACAAGCGATCGAAACGTGGTGATTGTCTAATCTAACTAACACAATCTCCTCTTTATTCCCGTCCAAGGGGCTCAACATGCTCTGGCAAGACGACCCTCGCAAAACATCTGCACAAACTCCTTCCGGGCAGTTTCATTATCCACCAAGATGTACTGTATCCCTCAACTCCTTCTGTCCTGCTGACCCACTCCCACACATTCGCAGGACTTTGCCCCAGTACGCAGCTCGCGTTCGCGCTCACCGCACTTGCATGGTACTATTTTGCGCTCACCGATCTACTATAGCCCGAAGCTACCCTACCGATCCACCCAACGCTCGGACAGGACTGGGACTCTGCCCCCACGGCGATCGACTGGCCGCGTCTACGCACCTTCCTGCGCACCGTCAAGCGCATTGCGCGCATCCCGGATGACCACTCCTCGCATGACCACCTGAACGAGCAGATACCTGTTCCGCTCAGCGATTCGGTTGCCGCGCGGTGCAAGGAGGAGATCGCGGCGGTGCAGAAGGAGATCGAAGCTGCTACTGGGGTGCGCGTCGTTTGGGGACTCGTAGATGGTTTCTTGTTGTATTGGGATCAGGTACGTTATTCATCGTGATTCAGAGAGCTGATGATGACCCTT
>QFEZ01002914.1:0-12024 GCA_003316425.1 Russula lepida
ATAGTCAGAACAAAAGTTAAAAAGTACTCACCTTCAAGAGGTCACTCAGTTGTTGGATTATTTCCCATTCGTGCACCTCGATTTCGTAGACATGTAGCTTCATTTCCTGGATGTCGGTAATTTTGTTGACAGCCTTCTTGTACTGGTAGGTGAAGTTGAGCATGTCATATGTTGCGTTCCAATGGGTACGAACATCCTGGGGTATCACCCAGGGCTCAAGTGAAAGGGTCTCAAGAATACAGTACCACTGAGGAAGTGCAATCGTACTGGAGTTCTTGATTGCATATGCAAGTTTGTGAATCTGTGGCATGTCCACTGGTTAGCTAATACTATACAGCACTTGCTTGCTCATCGCTTACCTTTGTCAACACAAACCATATCGGCTGCACATTGTCATCTAAATCGTCCACCTCTTCCTGTGTCATGTCATCCCTCTCATTGACCCACCCCTCATCATTGTCGTGCCTGGAAGCTTCTTCTTCCATTCCTTCATCCTCTTCTTCAGCCTGTGTCTCCAGCTCCTCCACCTCAATGTCCCTGGCCAACCTGTGTAACTCATTGTGAGTTCTTTCATTTGTGATATCCGACCTTTGCCGGGGCATATCGAACTGCCACATTATACTCTTCACTACCAAGTTGAGGATGTGTGTGAAGCAGCATGCATGATTGGGAGCCCCAGGGAAGTCAACAAGTCATCTTGCAAGATCATCAATCATCTTGTCATTACTGGTCGCATTGTCGCAGGTTATGGATAGTATCTGATATCAGATCAGATTGGATACAGTATAATTTATCCTTTTTTTGAGTGCACCTTGTCACTAATACCAAAGTCTTCCAGGACTTTTGCAAACATCACTGCAAGGTTATTCCCTGTATGCAAACATGCACACTCCACGATGTCAAGAAGGAGGGTCTCAGCAACCCCATTCACCTCAAAGTGCATGGTCACAGCAATGAATGCTTGGCCATTAGGGGACATCCATGCATCAGTCACAAAGTTCAGGTTACCATCATGTGCCTGTGCTTCACATCAGCATCAGTTTGGGTCATACAGTAAGTAACTTCACCTTCAGCTTAGCTGCCAGATGTGATCACGTGCTGACAAACACATACTTCACATCTCGGGCAATGGTCGCAGGCAATGGCAGTCAATACTCTGGATGTCCAGTCTTCATCAAATCCCTGAATCCACAATCCTTCACTATCATAAAAGGGCGCTTGCTCTCAGCAATCTGGCAAACAATTTCAACTCTGCAGGCATTGGACATCAATTCCAGGGATGTAGCACAAACAACATACCTCGTCTCTGTGTATGTGTGCTGACAATGTGAATAGGTTACCTTTTCTTTTCCAATGTTTTCAAAGGCTTCGGTGATGCTCCTGTTTCTCTTTAACCCGGACTTGGCCAAAACAGTGCATGCCCCATCTAAGTCTTTTGTATTACTAGCAGCACTGATGGCTTTGTCGCCCCAACACATCTTCACATGCTGACACAGACTACTTGTTGACTTCGTGTCACCTGTATTGAGGAACCAATGCACATCACGGCCATGCTTACCCTTGCAGTGGGAAGCTGCACATTCAAACATGTGCACCCAACAGCTGTTGACATATTCGATACAAGGGGTGTGTCTGAAGAAGATGTAGATCGGTGAAGCCCATTCCTTCCCAAGGCAATCTGGTAGTTAAAGGTGAGTAGTATGCTGTGTAATACAAAGACAATTGCATACTCAATTCTGCCTGCATGCTTTCAGTGGGCTTCTCTGCTGCAATGTTGGATCCATCACTAACAACCTCATACATGATGTTGTTGTTGTTGTCATCATCATTGTCATCATCATCATCATCATTACCACTGTTGAGAGGACTTGTACCACAAGATGCTGTTGAGAGAAATAAGTCGTCATTGTCTTCGTTGTCTTCAGCATCTATAGGTTCTATGACTGATGTATCATGTATGGGGGCATGTAATGTGACATGAGCAATATATTGACAACTACCTGAGCCTTTTCTGCTCGTTGGACGTGTGTTTTTTGAAGGGCCCGCTTGTACTCTTTTTGTCAGATGGGCTTGTCCAGCCTCCCTCGCTTTTTTGGTCAGAATTCATTTCCAAGGCCCACTTACTGACTCAAAAGGAGACATGTGTGTGATGAGGTGAGAATAAGGTGGGGAGATGGGGAACGAATCCAAACGAGATGTGAGATGCGTCAAAGGTGGCAGAAGGTGGACAACAGTTCCACAAGTGTGAGTAATGGACGAAGATGGAAACACATGCAAAAGACAGGGAGAAACACACAATGATATTGATACCAAAGAGTGGGTGATAATGCCATCCTTGAAAGGAGGTGGCTTAAATACATTTGCAGTCCCTACTAAGAGATCGAGGCCGATAATAAGGCATGTCACAAGTGTGCCGTGTTGGTAAGGAAAATGGGGATACAGGCATACAGGTCATTGTTGCCCTGGATGGATAGGAAAATTGTAAGAGAAATGTCAGCAAAAATGGGGAGGAAAGTATGGGGCATACTGGTGCCATGCAGCTACAGCTAAGAGTCGATCATTATTCCCTTAAGTACAAAGGGAAAGAGGAAAGCGAGATGCTGTGAGGGTGGGAAAGAGTGTGATTTGCTCGCAGTTATCTTGCACCAGTGGTCGAATCGAGAAAGTATTGGCAAAGAGTGCTGACAAGTGATGACTTCGACAGCTGTCTCCTATCTGGGCATGGACTTGGGACGAATCGGACGATCCTTATGGCACACATGGAATGGAGATATCTAGACTCTGCTGACTTGAATTTGAAGGGCTGCATGAGAGTTGGTGACGAAGAAAAAAACCCACATGCACCCATACAACCTGTACCCGTGGGTGAGGGTTTCTGGCAGGTGAGAAAATACCAACCCGTACCCATACCCGCGGCAACCCGTACCGGTGACCCGTGCGGGTTACATAACCCGTGAAGAACCCTACCTCCGGTGTGCTAGTCTCCATGCTGACACCATCCACATCCTTATGCTTGTTAAGAAGCGATTGCATCTTGCCTGCACCAAAGCTAATTCCGCCCTTCGTCGTTGAGCTTCAAGACCATTGTCCAGTGACCCTTTTGACCTTATAATAGCACTGTCTGTCTGTACACATAATAAAAGACTTCTATATTCATATGCAGTAATGCAGAACTAACATCGGTTCTTCCATCTACTACCGTACACCGTACTATGGCCGTACCCATAGCCGTCCGTACCCGTTAGCTCTTCACTGACACGACTGGACGGACAGTGGACGGCGATTCCGTATCCGTCACCTGACCGTCGATGGTACGGCCGTACCCGTCAGACGGACGGTGCGCAGCCCTAACAAACTCATGGCCACCAAAATTAAGTGAACTGAACAATCCATCCAACTCATGAAGGACACCTGGGAACCTATCTTAAAACAGTCCTCAGACATCCCCAGTGACTGGATCTACAATCATGAGGTTTTAGTGGGTAGAAGAAGAGAACGCCTTGCCCTCGAAGGCGACATGCTCCGAGTCCCACACTGCCCCTAGCCGGGGCGTGCACAATGGCATTTTTCCCTCACTCTGGCCCCCGGGCCGGCTACAGCGCGCTAGATAGAGCTGACGCATTCTTGTCTCCTACTCCTACCTTCTAGCACGTACTCTTAGTCTTAGTATACTGTGTATGTAATACTGAGAATACAACGCTTTCCAAAAAAAAAAAAAAACTTTCGCAGGCTCGAAACCGCTGTTGATCGCACTCCCTACTGCCTCTGCGCATCTGGTGCACAGACCCTTATCCTAGGAGATGGGTGACTGACAGGTGCTGCATGCAGCCAGAAAGCCCGAGCGGCCCCCACCTACTGCACTACACTGCGCATGGACCATCCAACTGGTGACGTTCCCCAATTTCATATCCATTGAGTTGAGCACTAGTTGAGAATGATCTACTTTGGTCATTGCTCTGGCATAAAGAGGGTCTGTGCTAAGATACCAGCACCAATTTCTACGTCGGTGATATTTAAAATTTTAAAAAGCATATCAAGATTTGTATTACATTGAACTATTTAGATGAATCGTAAACGTGGTAGATTCGCAGGATAATGAGCATATCGGCTCATACACATGACAATGGGAGAGATGCGAGTTGAGAGCGGGGATGCAGGAAGGGGTGTATCGCAAGGATTACAGCTGACGGAGGTGGAGTGAGAAGTAGGTATCGCAGTATAATTGATGACAAAGGCAAAACAGCATCAGAGAACCAGTGAGAAGGGATGGAATGAACAGAAAAGCAAAGCAAGTTAGCGTTTTACCACCTTCGTACCCTCCTTAGGCAACGCAACCGTCCCGCCACTGGCCTTCCCTCCCTCCGCTTTCCCGATCCTCTCGAACTCCTGTGCCAGTGTCGCCCGCGGCGGCCCGCCGACAGTATCCTCGTCCTCGCCATCACCCTCCCATGTCGGTGACGGCGAACGCCCTTGTGTGGTCGGCGCCGAACCTTGTATTTTGGCTTTAGAGCTGCCTTTTCCCGGCGGCCCAAAGAGGCGACGAGGAGTACAGTCCTCCGACGGGGAGAAGTCCGGATGCTCTGGCTGAAGCTTCGAGCGCGGGTTTTTTAAAGCACCGAAGTGCGGGTTTTGGAAGGCAAGGCGCTTGCCGCGGCTAGAAAAGGGGATAATCAGAGTGAGAACGACAACGTGAAAGGACAACACACAAGACATAATGGATGGTCTCTTTATCGGGGACTGGGGTACGCGGGCCTACAGGAGAACTCGGCAGGGAGCCAGGAGAATCCGAGGCATTGACGAGGAATGGGTTATTCGGTGAGTCTCGCACAGGCATGGGCTTGGCTGGTCGCTTGCGTGGCGGCGTCACGGGCTGTCGAGGCCGCGTTGGTGGGGGGGAAAGGAGGGACCATGTCGTAGGACCCGAGGAGGCAGGAACAGCGCGCGATTGTGATAGCCTCCGTGTGGAAGTCGGAGGCCCGCGACGGGAGAACGACGGTGGCTTCGCCTTGGAAGCGGAACGCGATAAGCGCGACGTCTTTGACGCTGGCTTGGAACTCTGCGGTTCCTCGGGCGCATCTGCGAGCCAGAAGGCATCCTCACGGTCCTCAGCGTTGAGTTCAGCGACAACGGCATCTATCCTGCGTCGCTTGTGTGGCGCAACACTGAGCTCCTCGGGAACATGGTGACTCTGTGACGGCGAAAAATGTGGTGAAACGACTGGAAGAGCATCATCCACCTCATCATCTGAGGAGTGATAAGCAGAACCACGGGAACGCGAGCGTTTTCTGATAGTTCTTGGGGGAGTGGGAAGAGACGCCACGGATGCACTGCGCTTCAGTGATTTGCTATTGGGTGGTTTAACATGGGAGAGGTGAGAGTTTGGCTCTGCAAGGTCGGCCATGAGAAGGGAGTGGAGGTAGCAGAGGTGAGTGAAAGAATAAGGGGTCCAAAACCCAACTGGACAACGAATGAACCACATTATGTAACATACATGTCACCTGATCGCGCGTGGTATTAGGGTTAGGGCCCAGGGCCCACGCCACCGAGGTAACATTAACAATTGAATTACAGGCAGTTCTCTAAACCTCATTTTCATCCCCCCGCCAAACAAGGATTCCGACTTCCACTGCAGCACTCCCGTCTCCATAAACTGCGCCGCAACTGGGCAGCCCTAGGGCGTCCCACGCCGCCCTGGACGCGCAGCGACGCTACTAACACGACACTGGCATCAGTTCGGATCATCATGCACATTGAGACAGAAACGGAAGGGCCACAACGAAGGAACGCACCTTGCGCATGGTGCCACGTACCAGCGCGTATCGACTTTCGAGACTGTCGAGGTCCACGGTGATAGTACGGGGTGGAGGGCGATACAATGTGATTCGAGGACGCTTCCTGGTCCTCTCCTCGTGATTCTCCTTCATTGGCGACAGATTGCGCGTGTGGATTGGCAGGCGGAACTTGACCGAGGTGGTAATCAAATTACTTGACAACCTACGAGATTGTGGCTTGCGTTGAGGAAACGTCGACCATTCACCATCATCATCGGCAGGGAGTTGCAAGGCGGGGTGATCATATGCTGATTTCCGTATAGTTGGAGGCGCAGCACAGGAAGCGTCGACGAGCTCGGGTGAGGGGAGATGGAGATTTGTGGGGAGTGCTGGTTCAGAAAGTTCGTCGGTCTCATACTGGCTAGGTAGGTCAGACGTAGGACAAGAAGCTGGTACGGCCAGAGTTGACGGAGTTGGAGACATTGTACGTGGTACAGAAGCTGTAGACAAACAATGAGCCTCGCACCAAAGATCAAGGTAGAATACATATGCGCGCCCCGAGCAATCTCCTTTGGAGACCAACTTAGCTTCTCAGCGGTACACCGAGTGTGGGTGGCTTCTATGACAGGTTTTTCGTGTCCATCCGTGGACGTAAAGGTCATTGAAGCTTGATCTGGAATATTATGAGATGATTGGGTGTATGGTATGTCTGCCGGGCGAGTCATCGAATTCAAGTGGTGCTGCTTCTTATGGGTAGATGGCGGAGCTGGAGATACTTGCCGCCCAGACAAAATAGCTGTCCTGCGGCGCACAGCCAATGAGAGCCCTGAATCTAATGTACCAGTTGATGGCCCTGAAGATGGACTGGCAGTGGCCTGGGTCGACAACGCTGGTGCCCTTTTGGGCTGGGATAGAAAACCAGACCAAGAAGTAGCTGAGCCTTTAATTAAACTCTCGCGTTTCGGGTCGACGCTAGTATCTGAAGCGACAGTTGAGATGGCAGCATTGATAGGTGAAACATGTCCAGCAGCAGAAGGACGCCTTTCAACTAAAGTAATCGTACCAGAACATGGAGGGATAGGCCTCTTGAAGTTAATATCGAGTTTCTCCGTGCCACGGGACAAATGAGCATCAGTTGGCCTAAGTCCCAAACCTGTATCCGAAGGCATTTGTTGAGCTTGTTTCCTTAATAAATCAGCAATTCTTCCTTGAGGCTGTTTCTTGTCACAATTTTTGATAATTTTGTGTGGCAGAGAGTCGTCATCATTTTCTGGCTGAGATCTGAGGATCGAAGTTAGGATAGCGAAAATCCACAAGTTCAACAAGGCATATATGCGCCCGAATCGTGCAGAATTGGCTACGCAGTCAGGAAATCACTCGAGAACAAAGTGCATACTTCTGGGCTAAGCGTGAGGCCGCGTTTACTTTCGCTATCGACCAAGGATTTGGCTTGAATACTGCAGTGTCGTTATCTTCACTCAAGGGATGGTCGACCAGAGTAGAGCCGTCCGAGCAAGGGTTGTCAAGGAGAGGGTCGTCAGGATCTGAGTCGGAGAAGTCGCAGGGGTTGTAAGAGCGAAGGTTGAAAGACCAAGGGGAGTTATTTGACTTGGGCATGATTGCAATAGTCACAGTTAATAGTCGGGACTTGAGTCTTCCACCGCATACATTCGGTTGGCACGTGATGCATGATGCATGATGTGCCAGTGATATATCGTAACGATGACCATCATACGTTGCAAGATGTGTGAGAACGACTGATGCCCGACACATTCGTGGATATGCACCCTATGAGCTCACAGCGATGTCACCCGTGCGTGCGGATATCTGAATTCGTTTTAGCGCGTATGACGCAGTGCGTCATAGTTTCCTGGTATATATATAAGCGCGAGCGGCTCACACTTCCACTTTGCGCCCTCTCGCAACCATGTCTGGAAACCTCGCATCCGGTACATGCATATCGCTCTCCATCGACACTTTCTGATAAGACGAGTCCCCAGACTATCCCTCTTGGAAGGAACTCCAGAAGTTGTACGATGGTCAACATGAATCCCTCGTCCTCAAAGATCTCTTCGCCTCCGATCCCTCCCGATTCTCAAAATTCTCCAAGGAATACGTCGCCAAGTCCGATTCCACTAACACTTTCCTCCTCGATTACTCCAAGAACTTGATCACAGAGCCCATCCTAAGCACCCTTCTCGATCTCGTCCGTGAAGCCCGTGTCGAGGAGTACCGCGACAAGATGTTCGCCGGTGAACATATCAACACCTCAGAGGATCGTGCTGTCCTTCACATCGCCCTTCGTGGTTTTGGGGCGTATAACATCACCGAGGCTGGTGTTGATGAAGTTCCCAAAGTCTTGAAACACATCCAGGAGTTCACTGATTCCGTACGCAGTGGGGCTTGGAAGGGGTACACTGGCAAGTCCATCAAGGCTATCGTCAATATCGGCATCGGGGGCTCTGACCTTGGTCCTGTGATGGTTACTGAGTCGCTCAAACATTATGCCAAGCGTGATCTTACCTCTTATTTCGTATCAAACATCGACGGGACCCATCTTGCCGAGGCACTACGCGAGGTCGATCCCGAAACGACGCTTTTTATCATAGCAAGTAAGACGTTCACAACCCAGGAGACGATCACAAACGCCGAGTCCGCACGCGAATGGTTCCTCGCATCAGCGAAGGATCGCGCTCACATTGCAAAGCACTTCGTCGCTCTTTCTACCAACGAGAAGGCCGTCACCTCATTCGGTATTTCCAAGGATAACATGTTCGGCTTCTGGGACTGGGTCGGTGGTCGCTACTCGTTATGGAGCGCTATTGGCTTGTCCATTGCACTCGTCATTGGCTATGACAATTTCGAACAACTTCTTAAGGGTGCCCATGACATGGATAGGCATTTCCAAGAAACGCCATTGGTGGATAACCTTCCTGTGCTCTTGGCCGTCCTCGGGATTTGGTACAATGACTTTTACGGTAATCTACATTTAACGCAATGAGAGTGACGTTGACCCTTCTTCAGGGGCACAAACCCACGCGCTACTGCCTTATGACCAATACCTCCACAAGTTTGCGGATTACTTCCAACAGGCAGGCTGTTATCAGCGTAGACGTACCGCAGTTATCTAATCTTCCCCTGATCAGGGCGACATGGAATCCAACGGCAAATTCGTGACAAAGGGAGGATACCGCGTGAATTACCAGACAGGCGTATGAGCTCTCCCCATCCCTTGATGCCACGTCCTTACACGAAAAATCTACAGCCGATCATTTGGGGTGCTGCTGGCACCAACGGACAGCACTCATTCTATCAGCTCTTGCACCAAGGTACCAAGCTTATTCCCGCGGACTTCCTTGCCCCTACCACGTCACACAACCCGTTGCGTGGCTCACTGCATCACCGTATCCTACTCTCCAATTACTTTGCGCAGCCCGAAGCGCTCGCCTTTGGCAAGACAGAGGAACAAGTCCGCAAGGAAGTGGGTCCTAATGCGACCGAGGCGTTGATCAAGAGCAAAGTCTTCGAAGGCAATCGTCCCAGTAACAGTATCATCTTCCCACAACTCACCCCTGCGACGCTTGGGTCCCTGATTGCCTTGTACGAGCATAAAATCTTCACGCAGGGCGTTATTTGGGGCATCAACTCTTATGGTGGGAACTTAGTCTCACCGCGCCATGTCTATACTGATAAAATAAATCCAGATCAAATGGGTGTCGAGCTGGGCAAGGTGCTCGCGAAGAACATCCTCGCACAGCTCAATGGTCCGGCAGATGTCAAGGGTCACGACAGCTCGGTAAGCGATCTACACTTACTAGATCGGACGAGATTTTATAGCGTCGCACGTTTCATATAGACGACTGGTCTCATCCACTACTATCAGAAACACAGGAAAGAATAGAGTATTGAAAGATATGGTTGGGTTGTACTTGAATCGAAGGATAAAGAGAAGACGAAGATTTCTTGGTATGAGAAGCATTCTGAATGAAATAGAAACTTTGTATGTGTGTTTCGTGTTCTGTTAAATTCTTTTGAATGGCTAGGTCATCATCAAAACTTGGAAAGAAAATGTGTCGCCCATGTGAAAGGCTTCTTGACATCTGGACTGTTTTTGCTCTGGCTGATAGAGAATCGAATCATGTCATGATACCAGCTATTAGCAAGTATGATACAGTACAGGGGTGCACTGAAGCCACGACAGTCCCAGATAAAAGATCAGATGGAATCAAGAGGAGAGAAACCAAGGCGATAGAATGCAGTGTGATCCAAGTCAGTAGCAGCTGTCAAAGAAAAAAAAAAATAGTAGATCCACAGTGTGTAGGGACGGGAGAGAGAGATCAGCATAGTATTACCCTTTATCACCCAGTAACGAAATCTATCGCCGAGTCGAGCTTGCTTACCAGCCGCTCGGGTCTGAATACTTTTCCGCGAGACGGGCTTTTAGCCTGTTTCCCCTTCCCCTTCTCCGTCTTGTCGCTCTTTTTCTGCGACGGTGATGATAGTGAACTCCCCTCCGGGAACAACATCTCACCAGCCACGCTAGAACGACGCGGCATGAGCTGGATCGTAGTCGTAGTCGTCCTAGTCGTCGTGATACCCGACCTTATTGACGCCGTCTCCGAAACGTTACCACTACCTCCACCTGCAGCCGCTGCTGCTGTCAATACTACTGGCGATGTCGATGTAGACGTTGAGGACGATGCCAATGCCGATGCCGATACTGATGATGTTAACGCTCTTGGAGGCCCCTCCGTAAAGAGTCCCGGAGAGGTCCCATGAGAATGTGTTGGTGGCGGAGAGGGTGTCCCAGCTGATTCGCGAACCGTCACCGTCGACGTGATCGTGTTTGCAGTCAGCGAGGGACCGGCCATACTGCTATGCGTAGGAGCGGAAGATGCCATAGCACCCCGACCATTCTCCTCGCGTGCACGTCTCTGCCTACCCCTACGATACTTGCCGGTAAACGGCCCATCGTCACCGTCCTCACTTAGGACCTCCATCGCACGTGGAACACCTCGCCCGAGACGCCCATCGACGGCTATCAGCGAGCGGGTGCGCACAACACCGCCCGCGCTGACTGTGCTCGTCGTGATGCCCGTGCTCTGAAACGGCAGCACGCTTGGGGCTGTGAGGAGGGCTGGAGAATCGACAGAAAGAAGGCCCATGTTTGCACCGGGTAAGATGTCACTGGGAAGGCGGCCTCCTTGCTCGGATAAAGTCACGCTTGAGAAAGTCGAGGATGAAGCGGTGGGGCGGATGCGCTTGTCAGGATTGCTGGGATACATTAACGCCGGCTCTGTGATGGTTACCGCTATATCGTTGTTGCTTGAGCTAGTGAGGGCCTGGCGCATGAGGTCATCGGCCCACAAATCCCATTCGAGCTCGCAATCACAGTCATCGCCACCGTCATCATCCACGTCAAAATTGAATGGCTCGTGGGCCGTGCTTGAATCTTCCATTGCGAGGTCGGATACTTTCCTGCGTAGCTCTGGGTCGTTGACCTTCGCGACTGGGGGATCAAGGGGAGGGCCCCCACACAAAACCCAGGCCATAGCGTCGCTCACACCTCCCAAACCGGATTGCTGTGCTCGTTGGGAAATCTCAATGCGCCACTCAGGATAGCGACAGGAAGATTGGCTTAAGGAACCAGATAGGGGAGGAAGGGGGGAGGGAAGGGAAGATGGTGAAGAGAAGGAGCCCGGAAGGAGGTATTTTGGAACCAAGGTAGTATTGACCGTGTCTGGAGACCATCGGTGTAGGACACGAAGAAGGTTCGAGTACGCTAAGAAAACAGGAATGTCAGACAACTTCTGACTGTAAGCCTAGGCCACATACCAAGTTCATCCAATGTGTCTAGAACGAGCCAGGTGCCTTGTGTGCCATCACCGATATTAATGTCATGTCGAAGACCCTCGCCCTTGCCATCTGGCACTCTGCCCTCAAACAAGTCCTCCTTAGGGAGAGTGTTAACCTTCGACAGTTGGTTGCCCTCTGCCGTACTTCTCCGTTGTTGTTTGATATCCTCTTTGGACTCACGACGCCCCCAAAGGAAGCCATCTGTCTCTCGTGGAATCGTGGCGCCCGACCAGGGATCATTCCATTGTTCGGCCATTGGAGAAGATAAAGGTTGAGGCTCAGGGAAGACGGGAATAGAAGTAGAAACTTCGGCACGAAACTTGGCACAGACGACGTGCGGACTCGGCATGGCGGCAGTAGCAGAAGTCACGACCTCTTCTTGGCCGCGCAAGGTAGT
>QFEZ01002989.1:0-10797 GCA_003316425.1 Russula lepida
TTCAGGCTTTTACGCATTCAATTTCTCATTGCAATTATCAACTGCCATAAAGGTTGGCCATGTCACCTGCGATAATGTGAGCAACAATTCGACTATGTTGAAAGAGTTCGCTGCATGACTGCAGTCCATAACAGGCAAGACATACAACTGGAGGAAGAGAAAGATTAAGTGCATCACTGGATCACATACTTGTCAATTTTGGTGTCTTACTGAGTCTTACAACACACAGATGTCTTGCACATGTCATCAACTTGGCAATGCAGTTGCTTATCTTAACATACAGCAGGATGCCTCATTATGATCCAAAGCAGCTGGATGTGCATGTACCAACATCCCGTGATAAGGTGGGGTTGATAAGGGCGATTGTGGTCAAGGTACTCATCTTTTCCTGGACTGACAAGATAAGCATTATTGACCCCTGATGGGCCTGATCAGGAATGCTCATCAGCAAAGCAAAAGGAAATGTGGAGAACCATTCAGTTGAAGGCCAACAACGGGTGTCCACTTCAACTCGTACTTGATATAAAAGTGTGGTGGTCTTTGACATACTTGATGCTTGATCATGCCAAAAGGAAAAAAGATGTGCATAATACATCCTATTGAAGATCTGTGTTCATCCTTTGTTTTTACAGTGTGTGGATGCATTTGTTGATGAGCTTCGATGGGAAGAACATGACTCTGCAAAGTGTGATAAAATACGCAAACTGAAGCTAACAAGTGAGGAGTGGGCACAGGCAGATGTCTTCCTATGCCTGCTAAGTGTACATCTGCCATTTCACATACAAAATGATGCCTGACATGCTTTAGCATGCTGACAATGCACAACACACATTTTTGTCTGAGAACATCCCAATGCTTCATTATGCAATACCTGCACTTGAAGCCCTTTATAGGGCTTGGTCCAGTCATGCTGTCCGTCCAAAATATCACCCATTCACCCCTGCCCTTCATGCTGCATGTGGAAAGATCGATAAATACTATGAGAAAACCACTGAGTGTCCTGCATACATCTTGTCAATGAGTACGACTTCCTTATTTCTTACCCTGAACCCTTGACATTACTGGTGTACTTATAGTTCTTAATCCAAAGGAGAAGATGGGTTACTTCAAGAAGCACTGGCCAACTGATCTCCAGGAAGAAGTCCAGAGATGTGCTGAGGAGGTAGTACATTCATGTTCCCTGTTTGCATTCCCTTCTACTATATTAGATGCTAATCACTTCTAGTTCAAGGAGTGATGGGTACAACAGAATAACAGCCCCATAACAATGCCATCACAGCTGTTGACTACAAGCAAGGGGCTTCGTGCTTTACTTTGGGAACTCAGCGACAATGAAGACAATGAAGCTGATACAGGGGTGGATATCCCAAATGACCCTCAACACCCATGGCTCTGGGACTACTGTGCATACATGGATGTTCCTGAGCAAGTTCCAGAAGGCTGAACAGCAATCCAGTGGTGGGGCATAAGTATTTCACTCTGAATGTCATGATAAGGAACTAATTACTGTTTTGTAGTACAATTCACAGCATTATCATCCTGTATGGGCATTGCTTGCGCATGACTATCTTGCAGTCATGTCATCATCGGTCTCCAGCAAGCGTGCATTCTCACAAGGTGGCATCACAATATCAAAGCACCGCAACCAACTCAAGGGCAACCACATAATTCAGCAACATATGTACGGTGTAGACGTTAAAATCCACATGCAATTTTGCCCATTCTTTCATTAAAGCCCACATGGGCCAACTGAATGAAAAGTGCCGTTTTTGGCANNNAGCTGGAGGACTCTAGAGGCAATTCAGGGAGCCCTGAGGAGTTGGACGTCAAGGACTTTTCTTGGGATACACTATTGATTGAGGATGAGGATGAGGGGGCAATGATGGGCTGGTCTGACTAGGAACTTAGATTGACATCATCACTCAAAACTATTTTCATCACTTGAAACTATTTCCAGTCACCTGTCCTCTATATTATAAGGTGTGATGTTGTGCAAGTCCTGGTCAGAAGGCTTCTGATAAGGTGCGACATTGCAGTCCTGGTCAGAAGGCTTCCATTTGGGCACATGGATGGCATCTGACTGGCTGCAAAAGCTGCTTTTGTGGCTTCTCATTGGCCTCAGTGGGGAGTGTCCCACTAGTTTTACTTTACTTACAAAAGCCATGGCCCAGGCCAGGCCAAGCCAGGGCCAAGCCCCAAATGATGGCTTTGGCCCAGCCTGGGATTTCTGAAAGCCAAAGCCACTTCAAGCCAGGCCAAAGCCACAGCTTTCAGGCCAAGCCAGGCCAGAAGAACACTAGTATCTGAGTCAGCCAAAATCACCCATGTTGACAAGTTCCCACTTGATGGGAATGAGCCACCTGCACATGCACTTGTTGCCCATGGTTCTACTGCAACTGCTGATGTGGACACCTGGCATCACTGCCTTGGTCACCTCTATGTCAACTCAGTCCCATGAATGGTCCACAAAGGAATGGTTAAAGGGATGGCAATTAGTGGCTCAAGTACATGCACCACACCTTGTGAGCCCTGCCTCAAAGGCAAGCAAACCCATGCTGAAATCCAAAAGCACACTGAAACATGTGCCGAAGTCATCCTTGGCCATGTGTTCTCAGATGTGTGTGGAAAGATGCCTCGACACTCACACAAAGGTTTCAAGTATTTCATGATGTTCATCGATGATAAGTTATGCAAAGTCTTTGTGGCTAGTTTGCATCAGAAATCTGATGTGGCACAATGCTTGAAAACCCTCATTGCATGTGTTGAAGTCGAAACTGGCCAATGTGTGAAGGTGTTGTGCACAGATGGCAGCAGTGAATACACCAGTGCTGCATTCAATCAGTACCTTACCAATAAGGGCATCAAACAGGAACTTACCACTCCTAACACACCACAGCACAATGGCATAGCGGAGTGCATGAACTGGACCCTACTTGACAAAGTCTGGGCAATCCTCCTTGATGCCAACTTGCCTGAGACATATTGGTTCAATGCCCTTGAATATGCTGCCTTGCTCCATAATGTCACACTGACATGAGCCCTTGATGCCTCAACACCCAAAGAAGTATGGAGTGGGAACAAGCCCAATGTCTCCCATCTTCATGTTTTTGGCTGCTGGGCCTTTGTGCACATCCCTGACAAGCTCCATGGCAAGCTGGCCACCAAGTTGCTGACCTGCACCTTTATTGGGTATGCCCAGAATTGCAAGGTGTACCACCTAGTGCACTGCCCCACTCACTGATTCCTAGAGTCATATTCAATGAAGGGGGGCCCAATCACCATAAGTGAATTGTCATTGAACCTGACAGTGCTGTGACAAAGGAGAGCAGCACAGACATAGGTGACACAGATTCAAGGGGTGCAAACACTAGAGCCACAGACACAGGGGGCATAGACATATCCACCTCCTCACAACCTAACACATCATCAGACAGTGAAAGTGAAACAGAGATTGAAGGCATACTCACCCATCCACCTCCTCCTATCACTACATCTCGCCCCAAACATACCATCCATGCACCAACCCATGATGACAACCCACAGTACACTGTAAGCTCATACAGAATATGAAAGCACCCCACAGAGCATGCTAGTGTAGCACAGGCAGACACCACCAGTGACCCATGAACCTACACTTAGGCCATGGCTTGCTCTAATGCTGCTGAGTGGAAACTCACCTATGATGATGAGCACTGTGCCTTCAAGTGCATGGGTGTTTACAAAGTTGTTTCACATCCGAAGGGTCAAAAGGTGGTGGGAAGCAAGTGGGTTTTCTGCATTAAACGTGGGCCTGATGGTGCTATCCAAAAGTATAAGGCCCATGTTGTCACACAGGGCTTCACACAAGTTGAAAACATTGATTATGATGAAATATTTGCACCTGTTGCAAAGTTTGCATTGCTCCATACAATCATTGCCATTGCTGCCAAAGAAGACTTAGAGGTGCATCAGATGGATGTAAAGTCTGCTTACCTCAATGGTGTCCTCAAGGAGGAGATCTTCATGGAGCTACCACCTGGTTTTGATGTTCCCAAAGGCATGGTCTTGCACCTTGTAAAGGTAGTGTACAGGACTAAACAGGGAGGGTGTGTCTGGTATGAGAATATTAGATTGAAACTCAAAGCAATGGGTTACACACATACTGAGGTTAACCATGCAGTTTTCACCCATGTGCAGGACAGCAAGTGCTCCATCATAGCACTTTATGTTGATGACATAACCATAGCCTCAAAGAACCTGAAGATGATCAGTCTGGACAAAGAGGCACTGAAAAACTACAAAATGACTGACCTAGGTGAAATATCTTGGATCCTAGGCATGCACATCACACAAGATCACACTGTGGGCTGGATAGCCCTCTCCCAGGAGAAGTACATCACAGAAATCCTAGAGAGATTTGGCAAGACAAATGTCCACCCTATCAGCACACCCATGCTTGCAAATGAACAATTGAAGAAACTCATCTCACCTGAAATCGACATGAGGGCATACCAAAGTGCCATCAGTGTGCTCATGTACCCCATGCTTGGGACACACCCTGACCTGGCATTCACTGTGGCTATGCTTGGGTGACATGCAGCAAACCCTGGAGGCAACCATCAGTGTGCCCTGGACCACATTTTCCAATACCTTAGAGCTACAAGCGATTGGCTGCTCATTTTCCAATGTGGAGCACCTGGAGGGTCCATCTTGCATGGATTTGTCGACACTGATTGGGCCAGTGATGTCAATGACTGCAAGTCAACATCTGGCTTTGTCTTCATGCTAGGAGGTGGCACAGTGAGCTGGAGCTCAAAGAAACAGGCCTGTGTGGCACTGTCAAGCACCAAGGCAGAGTATCTTGCCAGAGCACATGCTGCCAAAGAAACCATCTGGTTGAGGCACTTGCTAAGTGAATTAGGGCATGGCACTCACCCAGCAACTATCCTACACATTGATAATCAGTCCACAATTGCTGTTGCACACAACCCGGAGTTCCATGACTGGACAAAGCACATTGACATTCATTACCATTTCCTGCAACACAAAGTTGAGAATGAAGAAATAGACCTCCAGTATGTACCAACTGGAAGCCAAGTTGCTGATGTCTTGACAAAGGGATTGGTGAGGGAGAAGCACAAGCATTTTGCAGCAAAAATGGGCCTGCACTGTGTGGGCTGAGGGGGCATGTTGGAAGTGAGGAGTTGTAGCCACAGTGTAATGCTTGGCTCAACTCAGTAGCCAGGCCAGCCAAACCACCTGGATCAGTAAGAGATGTCAGACTCTGAGACTTGGACATCAAGTTTACTATATCTTTTGATACTTTTCTGATTGATTGATCCCTTACTCTACTAACCGTGGATCTTATATGCTCTGCTTTTACCATTTAAGTAGGATACATTACTTTGTCATACCTCAGTCCTTTTCTCAAAGACTGAGGTCAGTATTTACGCTATACTACTTTAACTTATATTCACTAACCATGTATGTATCTAGCATGCATATCTGTATACAGGTTAGATACCTTCATCAGGAAAAAAAAACAAGGTTAAGTAGCCTACATAGGGTTACATAACTGTGTAACCTGAGAGACAAGTCCCCATTTAGTAAAACCAGGTACTATTATGTACACATATGTAAAATGCCAAAACTCTGTAGACACATCAAAATTCTGTAGACTCTGTAGATGCATCAAATTCTGTAAATTATGGTAGATACCAATCTATATAAACTACATAGCTGCTCATAGCTGCTCATAGTTTTTGTATAGACACTCTTATAGTTCTTAATAGAATCACACATAGGCTGTTGCAAATAATAATAAAAACAGCATATTGATAATATTGTACTACAGTATACAGTGTGTAGTCATACATGCTCTTTCTATTCTAAAAACTCCTGAATAACTTGAGGGGAGGAAGAAGGAGGAGCAACTTGGTGAGCTCAGAAACAAGGCATGTTGTGAATGGGGACTTATAAACTGGAGGGGAGGAAGAGGGAGGAATGACTTGGTGAGCTCGGAAATGAGGCACATTACAAATGAGGACTTACAAACTTGAGGGGAGGAAGAGGGAGGAGCAGCTTGGTGAGCTTGGAAATGTGGCACATTGTGGAGGACTCACCAACTGGAGGAGAGGGAAAGGGAGAGGGAGGAGTGGGAGTGGGCTGGTGAGCTTGGAAATGTCACATGTCATGGAGGACTCACCAACTGGAGGGGAGGGAGAGGGAGGAGCAGGCTGGTGAGCTTGGAAACATGGCATGTCATGAAGGACTCACCAACTAGAGGGGAGGAAAGAGGAGCAGGCTGGTGAGCTTGGAAACATGGCATGTTGCAAAGGACTCACCAACTAGAGGGGAGGAAGGAGGGGTGGGCTGGTGAGCTTGGAAACATGGCACATCACAAAGGACTTGCTGACCAGAGGGGAGAAAGAGGGAGGAGTGGGCTAGTGAGCTTGGAAACATGGCATGTTGCGAAGGACTCACCGACCAGAGGGGAGAAAGAGGGAGGAGTGGGCTGGTGAGCTTGGAAACATGGCATGTCATGAAGGACTCACCAACCAGAGGGGAGGAAAAGGGAGGAGTGGGCTGGTGAGCTTGGAACATGGCACATTGCGAAGGACTCACCAACTAGAGGGGAGGAGCAGGGAGGAGCAGGTTGGCAAGCTTAGAAATGTTGCACATCGCAGAGGGCTCACTGACTGGAGGGGACAGAGAGAGAGGAGCAGGCTGGTGAGCTTGGAAACATGGCATGTTGCGAAGGATTCACCAACTAGAGGGGAAAAAGCAAGCTTGGAAACGTGGCACATCATGGAGGACTCACCAACTGGAGGGGAGAAAGAGGGAGGAGCAAGCTGGTGAGCTTGGAAACATGGCACATCATGAAGGACTCACTGACTGGAGGGGAGGAGCAGGGAGGAGCAGGTTGGCAAGCTTAGAAACATTGCATGTCATGGAGGGCTCACCAACTGGAGGGGATGGAGAGGGAGAAGTGGGCTGGTGAGCTTGGAAACATGGCACATCATAAAGGATTCACCAACTAGAGGGGAGGAAGCAAGCTTGGAAACATGGCACATCATGAAGGATTCACCAACTAGAGGGGAGGAAGCAAGCTTGGAAACATGGCACATCATGAAGGATTCACCAACTAGAGGGGAGGAAGCAAGCTTGGAAACATGGCATGTCACAAAGGATTCACCAACTAGAGGGGAGGAAGTGAGCTTGGAAACATGGCACGTTGCAGAGGACTCACTGACTGGAGAGGAGGGGGAGGGAGGAGTGAGCTGGTGAGCTTGGAAATGTGGCACATTGCAAATGAGGACTCACTTACTGGGAAGGAGGAAGAGGGAGGAGTGTGTTTGTGAGCATGGAAATGTGGCATGTCATAAAGGAGGAAGCAAAGTAGTGAGGTTGAGTCAAGTGAGAAAATGCACAAGTCAAATGTGTTGTGGCTGATAAGCACTCTGACATGGCTATTTCTGAACAAAGCAATCTGAGCATAATACAATGCAATTCTCTGTAGTATTATATAAACATTTGGAATTTACATTATATGTGTCAATTTTAGTAGCTCTAAGTATAATGTGTACACTTTATGTAGTCTATGTAAGAATGTACACTTGATATAGTTTATGTAACCACAATACATTCTATGTAGTCTATGTAGCTGCAAGTTGGTGTAAAATCGCAACCAACCATGTGACAAACACGTGGCGAGACAAGCCCTGTGTCTCGGTTGCATCTGAAGCCCACGTTCCCAGAATGCGGCTAAGTCACGCACACATATGTAGTCCTTTTTTATGTAACATGATGAATTATATAATTTTTTTATTCTACCAATTTCTAAGTTACATTTGTGGTGGGTATGAGTAAGTCGAAAACGCGTAAGGGGGATAATAAGGAGGAGCCATAGGGGCTCCCTGAGAACGGGAATAAATGGGTTGGGACATGGGGGGATGGGGATAATAGGGGTTGTACGTCCTGGGTGCGTGCGTTGGGAAAGTAAGTGTGTATGAGCTAGGCAGGGGAAGGGACGCGGGCGGGGGGAGGGACGTGGGCAGGGGCAGCAACTTGGGGAGGGGGAGTGACGCAGGTGGGGGCTCTGCCTTGAGGGCGCTCCGTTCCT
The DNA here is from genome assembly GCA_003316425.1 of Russula lepida. Lineage (NCBI taxonomy): Eukaryota > Fungi > Basidiomycota > Agaricomycetes > Russulales > Russulaceae > Russula > Russula lepida. The sequence goes on from QFEZ01002989.1 coordinate 8,102, forward strand.
CTGCTGCACATGCTCAAGTGTTGGCAGCAGTGGAGCGTGCATCGGGCTTTGCCTGTTTGCCTGATTGCTCCCCTGCCCCATATGGGTTGTCATCAGCGGTGCACTTACGATTTGGCTCACTGATGTGCTGGGCCGTAAGCACGCTGTCAACTTTACTGTTGGGGCACTTGTTTACATGTTTCACCCCCATTTGCATGGCTGTCTCAGGCCAAGATCGCTGATTTGGGGCAATGTTTTCCTTTTCCAGGAGGGAGGAACCATTGAGAAGCTCCCTGAGCCCAGATCGAATCGATTTGAGTGAATTGAGTGAATTTGCAATTGTCGGATCACTCGGCCCTTTTGAAATAACCTCTTGAGATAATCTAAAAATATCTTTGATTATTACTGAAACAGCGGCGGCGCTGGTGCTGTCATCCATATGGGCGGTGCTACCGTCCCACTGAACTGGTGAACTAGATGCACCCGCATTGACAAGTGGCTGGGGTCCGAGATCAGCCCCCCAAAAAAAATGCAGGACCACCGCTATGTGCTTGCACAGGCATACACGGGGGAAATCACTGCAATTGCAGGTTGTAGCATCCAGATTTACTTCATAAATTTTATTTGAGTTTAAAGATTGCACATCAAAGTGCAAATCATCATTTTTTTGAATTTTTTCAACTGGTGTCTTGGGGGCATGTGCCAGAATTTGTCGACGGCGTGTCTTGGCTAGGTCCATGCCCTCCATCCCCCTCTCTTGCCACTTATGGTGGATCTCCATGTGAGGGAGGTACTGTATTACTAGCGTGTGAATCAGATGATCCATGCACCAATTTCATTTTCCCTCCAGCCATATGCTTTTCAGCACATAGTGATATCTGATAGGGCTTTAGATAAATAAATAAATTTTTAAATATGTGATAACATATGCTTCTAATAACATGTTTGTATCCCCCTCTTCGAATATTGTGTGATTTTGGCGTGACACCACGGACCACATTTCTTTATGGGGAAGCCATTCCTGGGCGATGTATTGGGACATGCTCTTGGGGACCTCAGGATCATTCTGGATTTGACTCCAATAAGTGTTAAATTTGTTGTCATCAGTTACCCTAACCCAATCCTGAATAAGCGTCCATAATTTTGGAAATTCTTGCGTGTTGAAGTGAGTCTGGATTGCGCGGAGCATGTGCCACCAGCAATAGAATACGTGCTGGCATTCAGGGAATACTGTGCAAATTGCATTTACTTGTGTGTGATCGCGATCTGTCATAAATATAGATGGCAAGACTGTAGGGCTCTGTGCCTTGATCAAATTCAAAAAGAATTCAATTGTTGATTGTGTGCCATTGGATGACAGCATCCATGTGACTGGTACACCTTTTCAATTGAATTAAAAAAAGATGACAGAAAATTAATTAATTACACACCATGGCCCCAATTATCCCAAGCCATTAATGTAAATAATAAAATTCCCTTGTATTGTGTAACGTTATGAGTTGTGTCAATGCCAAGGAACCCGTTTCCAAGGCGTTTGTATGTGCCCTTTTGAAATGTAGTTTGAATACATAGCATGAATAGGTTGTTGGCCAGATCCGATCCCTCAGGGGGAGGATCTTGCTTGTCCTTGTAATACGCGAAATCACCCTGTGATCGGAGCTTGTCCACCCAGATTCAAGTTGAGTGGGCATCATTGGTGTTACAGCCCTCTTCAACGATCTTACCGAACTCCTATCAGAAGAACTTGTTGGGGGAACTCCTGAGCCTCCGGACACGTCAAGGCCTACAGTATGGCCCCTCCCAACAATACAACTAACGGAGGTTGATGGTCAAGGCCAATCTATTGAAGGAGAAAGCTCGGAAGAGAGCGGAAGTGTCGAAGCAGACGATCCCATGTGGGATCCCTTACTTACAGGTTGGACAGGACCTGGAACATACAAAGGCAAGCTAATGGAATGGGCTAGAAGAGCCTAGGAGCATAAGGATTATCCTAATGCCTATCGCCTATCACCTAACTCCCTATTCAGCTGACTATAGCCTAGACTGTTGATGTCATGATTCATCAGCATCTAGAGGGTATTGCGTCATTGGAACAGGCCTCATGGTACGATCCTTTATTGCTACTTGTTCGCTTATACTTTGGCACATCATTCCTACTTCGCTCTCATCTTATCGCTTTGCTATTGGACTGTATCCCCTCTTGTGTGTTATATCCTTCTCATACGTGTTCCTATTCCGTTCTCCTGCTTATTGATCATCTCCTATGCTTACTATTCTTGCTTACTTTCTTGTATACTGCGCTATCTATTCTTCTCACATCTCTACTCTTTTAGTTCTCTTTCTACTTACGGTTATTGTACATTATTTGGTTCCTTTGTAGTATAAGTACTGGCTTGGTTCCGGTCTGTGGAACCCAAGTCGATTCTCCTGTTTGTATACTGGGAATTGTATTGGTTCTTCCCCTATCAAGTTGATCCCTTATCTTGTTGTCTATTCCCTCCTTGTTGGAATATGACTTGTCATATCACGGCACTTGGACATCGTAAAAGCCTACGAGTCCCTTCTTTATACAACCTTTAGACCTAAGCATCATCTATTGGGTTGTCCTCTGAGCGCGACTTGGATCCTCACATCGATCAGATCAAGCGGCAGTAACAATTGGCATCTAATCTGATCTCTGCCCTCAGGACCTCCTTCCTGATCCTGCAGATCTCTCC
>QFEZ01003018.1:0-24698 GCA_003316425.1 Russula lepida
TTGCTGACTAAATTTCCTTTTCCGTGATTCACCACATAATATATGGATTGGTGAGGAAGCAGACTCAGAGACGTACACGCTAGGGTCGACTTGAATGGTACCCTCCTGGTCCGCCTGGGCTGTATTCACAGCACCGAAGCCATGCGACACTTGATTTCACATTTCAATAGCTTGGCTAAAAGATATCCCAACTCGGGCTCCGCGGGATGCTGTACTCCGAGTTCGGCAGCGAACGCACGTCTGGCCCAGGTAGAAGGATGGTCATCCATTTACTTATGCGACTCTGTGGGCTGGACGGGGGTGTGGCAGCGGCGGAGGGTCGTCTATCTGCCCCGGTCTCGACGGATGAGAGTAGTCTACTGACCACGGGCTCAGCGAAGGAGAGTCGCCATTCGATCCTCCTTGCGACCCTGTTGACGGCATTGAGCTCGACGGCGGACTGTTCGACCCCTTTGATGACCCTGGGTTGGCAGTGGCGCGTTCATGTTGCCATCCTCAAACGAGGCTGCTTGGATACATCGAAGTCCGTACTGAGTATCGAGTACGGTGAAACGAAAGGAGCGGTGTTGGGAGCGAGAGGGTATACGCGTCGTTGTGCCAGAGGTACAGGAAATTTTGTGAGAAAGAAGTTGGTAAAAAAAAACACCTAAGATTGTATTCAGGGTGACTGGTGTACAGCTGTGGCTAAGCGTTGATAATTGTTGCCTAAAGTACGAAGGAAAGGTCTTGCGCCGGTGGTCGAGAAGGAGGCGATGGGCGGGCGGGGCAGTGAGGAATCACTTCTTGGGCGCGTGGTTGATGGGCGCTCCACGATACAGCTGTGGTGGATTCGAAATACACGTCTGCTATGTATAAATGGATTTACAGCCTGTACATCAGCTCTTGGGTATCAAACATGCCAGATACCGTTGCTACATCGCTCAGGATCAATGGCTGCAGTGGATGAGAAGATCAATCGAAATGCAAAGCAAGGATGGCCCAAGTATAGAATGCCCCATCAGCGGCTTAACACCAAAATCATGCATTGCAGAGGGCTGTTAATAATGATTCAGGGTTCCATTCACTGGCACAAGGCGGACATTCTCATCCCTCATCCCTCAAATTAGCAAGATTTCGTGACACCTGTTTCCTTATGCTTTCAAGTTGAGGGTGGTATGAGAGGTCGTGTAAAGGGCATGTCTGCACCACGACTCGGACCGATTACGCCACTATTTGCGAAGGTCGCAGGAGTCTCCAAACTTTTAGTAAGACCCCTAATTATTGAACTAAGGAAAAACATAAAGTATAAGTCAGAGAGTTGATGGGAGAGGGAGAGAAGTAGAGACGTACATTGTAGGGTCAACGGTACTACCTTGCAACTCCCTCTGCGCTGCATCCACAGCGACAGAGCCAGAAATGCGACGCCTAAATCTGCCTTTCATTAGCTGCTCAAGAAGGCCCTCTGTCTCGTGCTCCACGGAATGCTGTAACTCCGAGCTCGGTGGTGGTTTCACGTCTGGCCCTGGGCTTGGTTTGGTGGAGCGTCCAGCGATGACGATGTTAACGGCGGTGGGCTGGAAGGTGAGGCTGGCAGACCAGGGCTGCCTTCCAACCTCGCGGGTGGCCCTATTGATGGCGGTGGGCTGGAAGGCGAGCCTGGCAGAGGAGAGTTGCCTTCCGACTTCAAGGGCGACGGTTCATTAACCTGAGGGTCGTCTACCAGCCATTGTTCCCACAGATTTGATTCTGCATCTGATGAGTCTTCGTGATGCAGCTGCGATGTTCCTGTTCCGGATTCTGGGCTCGACCCCCTGTGCGACCCTGGTGGTGACGCTGAGCTCGACGGCACGCCCTCCGAGTGGGCCGAGGCGCTCGGACCCGGTGACGCTGGGCTCGACGGCCCACCGTCGCTCCACTCCGTTGGCGACTCTGGGCTCCCCGCCGGTACGAAGTCGGCCCAATTTTCCATGTGTTGTATGTGTGAAGGACTCGGCGGCACACTTGTCCCGTCGTCTACCCTGTTCTGATCATTCCGCGGGTCCATCCACTTCTGCGACACTCCTGCTCCACCTTCTACCATATCGACACGCACTTCATGTATACCTCGTACTGCTACAGGAGCCGCAAGCGTGAAGTTGACGACAGAGAGGATAAGAAGGATCCGAGAGACTATCTTACACCGACGCATTTTCAATGAGAAGAAGAGATAAAGTCCAGAACAAACGAAGGCCCGGGGGGACTTAAAGGGTTTGGATTAATCATTTAAAGTGAAGTAAAAGGCAAACTTACTATCCAGTATCCCCGTAAAACCAAAGAAATTGGAGAAAAGATCGGGAGTAGGAATGGTTTTATATTCGCTCGCTTGGCCTCGGACATACCTGGGTACACCGCAATGATGCGATTTTGGCCTGCAGGGCGAGAGGAACACTTCTTGCACTTGCACACTAACAGATTTAGTGGCATCAAAATCACGCATGATCCTGTTGCTATATCGCTCGGGATTAAAGACTCGAATGAGATGGAATCACGCCAAGCCACTGACGAAAATTCCAAGTGTACAAGAGTGCGAAGTCCAGTAGCATCAGTTGGACCATCATTGATCGAAGTCATGGTACACACCTCTCTTCCTTTGTGTCCACTCACCGTATACCTCACTGTCTACACGACTACCCCCCAGAATGTTCAAGTTGTTCTTCGAAAATCCCCAGTAGAGAAGTCCAACAATGTTGTGTTATTTTCTCATGATCATATAGGCCCACGTTGCGATCATCACCTCTTTCTATCCCATCGAGGAGTATTGACGAGAAGGCTGCACTAGGACAGCATACTAATCTGCTAGGTGTAACTAGTCTGGCGCGTCAAGTGAGTGAGTATTTTTGTTGCTGATGCCGATCTAAGTATGTACTGGGAGGAGCGGCATCGAATTACCAGCGGCCGCTTGCTCAAGAGTCGCTGGTTGGCTCACTGGTATTCATAATGTGCTCGCGGACACCGTAATGCTGCAGTTCGAAGGAGAATGATGCCTATGAGCTGCCAGTGTTGGTACAAATTGGGAGATGCCGTCCTGTTGAACACGACACGATGCATAGCATCAAAGTTCCGATCTTCACCCGAGCCCAGTCACAGGCAGTAGCTCTCAACCATGCATCAGTCCATTACTGTATACTTACACACTCTTTTTGGTCCCACTTGCCAGTGACATGATGGTCTTTATCTAGACCCATGAATGATTCCAGTACCAAAGGGTCGACAATTCGCTATCGAAGCACTACAAACTAAAGACCAGCTTGGAGCCTGGCAGTGTGGTGCATGGAAGTAAATATTAGGTCCGGCACCACGCACCACTCGCTAATAGTCAAGAGGAATGTTCAGTTGCTCTGAGGCTGCCTTGGCCTAATCGAGGCTCTCAAGCACCCTACGCTGTAGGACACCCAGCAATCGGATATTCTCATCTCTCATCCCTCAAATCAGCAAGGTTACGTGGCACTCGTTTTCTTTTACTTTGAGGGTGGTATGAGAGGTCGTGTAAGGGTATGTCTGCACCACGGCGGCCGACTACCTCGCTACTTGTGAAGGTCCCAGGAGTATCCGAATTTTTGAAAAGATCGTTTTTAATAAGTATTGAACTAGGGGAGAACATAAAGTCAGAATATTTGTGACTCGGGTCGGTGGAGAGTTGACAGAAGAGGGAAAGAAGCAGAGACGTACGTTGTAGAGTCAACGGTACTACCTTGTAACTGCCTCTGGGCCGCATCCGCAGCCTGAGCAACGAAGCCAGACATGTGACGCCTAATTTTGCCTTTCAATAGCTTGTCGAGAAAACTCTCCGAGTCGTGCACCACAGGATGCTGTGACTCCGGTTTCGGTGGCTGATTCACGTCTGGCCCTGGGTTTGGTGAAGCGTCCTTCGATTGGAGCGACCCTGTTGACGACGGCGGGCTCGAAGCTGGGGACGGCGTCGCGCTGTTCGATCCCGTTGACGACTCTGGAGACGGCGGCATGCTACTCGACCCCGTTGACGACTCTGGGCTCGCGTACGGCATATCGTTACTCGGGCCCGGCGGGACGTTTGCCTCGTTCACCAAGTTCGTTGACCCCTCATCCCACGGGTCCATCCGTTTCTACGACACGCCTGTTCTGCACTTGGTTACGTCCACCATATCGAAGTACACTTCACGTATACCTCGTACTGCTACCGGAACCGCGAGCGCGAAGTTGACAACAGAGAGGATAAGAAAGGTCCGAAAGGCTATCTCATACCGACGCATTTTCGTGGGGGTATGCAACGTGGAAGCTGGAGAACATATTGGGAGTAGGAATTCTTTTATATTCGCCCACGTAGCAGCAGACATGTAATTGATGGCGATCCCCGCTCCGAAGTGATGTGATTATCGCCTGTGGTGTGGGACGAGAGAAACGTTTGTTGCGTACTAACGGATTTAGTGGCATCAAAATCACGGACGATCCTGTTGCTACATCACTCGGGATTAACAACTTGGATGAGAAAATCCCCAGTAGAGAAGTGCGACGGTGTATCAATGAAAGGAAGAGACAAAGTCCAGAACAAACGAAGGAGACTAAATGGTTTGGATTAGTCATTTACAAAAGGCGCACATACTATCCAGTACCCCCAGTAAAGCTAAAGTGAACAAATAAGCTGGGGGAAGTAGGAACAGTTTCTTATTCGCTCGCTTGGCCGCGGACATGCCTGAATGCTCTGCAGTGATGTAATTATGGCCCGCGGGACGAGGGAGGTTGCGTACTGACGGTTTTAGTCAAAATCATGCACGATTCTGTTGTTATATCACTTGGGATGAACGACTCGAATGAGATGGATTTACGCCAAGCCACTGATGAAATTTCCAAGCATACAGGAGTGCGATGTCCGTGGTAGGGGAGTGCAGGGGAAGTGGACGCAGTGCCATGGACGATGATTTTTCCACTGTCGGTGACCCAGCCCAGCACTGGCACTGGCAGCCGTTACGGCCGAAAGTGACGAAGGTGTTTTTGTCATGTGTGAGAGCGAACACAGAGACAACGCGTGTGCCGGTGCGAGTGGCGTTGGTGGAGGGCTCGTTGAAGCCTTTGATGGGGTGCGGAGCAATTCTACGAAGAGTTTGGAAGTCCGAGTGCGCATGCGAGATGTGATTTGAGGCTCCGGAGTCACTGTGACTCCTGAACCTCAAATTGCTACGGTATTCAGCAATGTGAAGAGTGAGCAAACGAGTTGAGCATGAGGATCAGGGGTTGACAAAAGTTATCTATTTACATGCTTGGCTGTCCAGATGAGGGAGCACTATGCAGATGACATGTCCGGAGCGAGAAGAGGCATCGGAGTAGAGAGCAGTCTTACAATGCTTCAAGAGCGCAGACAGTCATTAATATTGATGGGGGGGCCTTTGATCCCACAAGACAGTTGAAATTAGACCGAGCCAGAGCTACTTTCGTCATTTTTTCCCTTGATAGGCAGTTTAGATACCATATTAGTGCCAATTGCGGTCAATGGACCGACGGTGAACCCAAAGTCTTGTGTAGGAAATCGTGTATAAATTAATGACACCCAGAACGGACCGTCTTGCCCTTCCCCTCTCACATTCTCAGCTCTCGTTCCCTCAGCCCTTTTCAATAGGGCTCCAAGTCCATGCATCGGACTTGTCCACATAGACATTCTTCAGTTCTATCGACACTGCAGAAATCTACATTTGCAATGCCATGGTGTAATGATGAGGATACAGCAGAGATTAATGTGATGCTCCTCCTCCGCCATGATGCTCGTGTGCATGTCCCTCCCATGGGTGCTTCAGACCCTGTAGCATGGAATGAGCTCAGCGCTTTCGACGGAGCGACAACGTACCAAAAGTTTTGGCCCATCTTCTCTGAAAGACATAACTTAGAAAATGTCAACAAAAAGAAGTAAGACGAACCTGGCACGGTAGAATATGAAGAACCACATGGTAGCCCCGAGGGCTTTAGCGAGGAACTTGTGTTTGAAACCAGGCAAGTGCGGATGGAATCCAGAACCTTTATAGAAAGCCCTCAATTCCCGGGACATAAACATAGGGCAACCGTGTTCAGAGCTCGTACCTGTTGGACCCGCCATCGGAGGAGAATAATAGCACAAACTGACTGTCAGGTGGAAGGTGATCGCTTCGGAGACTGCCGGGGGGAGGCTGAATACGCGTGGACTGAGAGAAATGTTGTCACCATGACCGAGTACCCAAGGATCACCTACCAATGCTCGGGAAGGACCTTTGACCGTCTTTTCAAAGGTACAAAACCTTATGATTAATCAGGTTGGGCTGGTACTGATTGCGTTTGTTGCGAACGAAGAGCGATCTCTAGATGAAACAAAAAATGTGGTCCGCAAGAAGCTTGGACTTTGTCAAGGTACTGCGGTAGAGCTAGCGCAGTTGCGTGACGGAAAAAGAATAGACTTGGAAGATGGTGTGTTTTATTCCACAGCCATTCAGAAAAAGAAACCCAATTCGCTTCAGACGAAGACTTTGAAGCCCTCAAGGCTCTTGCAAAAACGTCATTGCACGCAACCGTGGCCGTAACCATTCGGAATAACAGCCATTCCTCATCAGACCCTGTTGTATGTGACCGTATCCTTCGTCGCCTGGCTCTCCTAACTATGCAACATACGGGAAGAGCGCCCCAGGGGAAGGGAGAGGATATACCAGTCGTTCTGAAGTCCCGCACTCTCCCTCTGTGCAGCAACTTATTGACACACCTCGTCCCCTGAAAAAGCAAAAGGTCACATCTAATGGCGACCTCGTAACATCTGCGTCCCCTCAACCTTCTCGACAACCGGCCTTGAAGGATGTCAGACCTTTATCGCCTCGCGAAGGGCCTTCGACCTCCGTCCTCAAATCCACCTCTGAAACCGTGGCCTCGCCCTTGTCAGGGCCAACCGCGTTGCTTCCAGCGTTTCAAGCAGAGAACATGGGAGCTAACCTTGCTGCAGACTCCGCTGGAACTTTGCGCAAAAAAAGGAAGAAGAGAGATAGTGTCTCTTTAGGAAAAGAACCTTCACCGGAACATGGGACTTCGAATTCCGGGGGTGTGAGCATGCTTCCCCACACCCGAAAGAAACGTCGTAAGGACCAAACAGCACCCTCAGTGATTCCTATCAGTATGTGACTACCCTCGATCGTGAACGTCCGATACTCAGTACATTTAAAGACGACAGTGAAACCCCTATCGGGAAACGTACAGGTATGATGACACTGCTTCTTTTGTTGCGTTGCTCACATTGTACAGGAGATGCCGAACCCTTACTGGTCCTGCCAGCGGCGCTCCCTACTGGAGATGAGTCTTTACAGGCAGGCATTGAGGTCACCAATCCCGATACGGTCAAACGAACCAAGACCCGGAAGCAAAAGTCCGACCCTGGTGAGTTGTCATCACCACGCCAACGTATTCGCCGTCATTTCATATCCTAAGGTGGGTTAAGCAGAACGTAGTGTGGCCAAGTCCAAAATGTGCCCGGATCAGACCGAAGATATGGCACCTGGTTAGTTGCGAAAGTCGGCAGGACATGAGCACCTGTACGGCAGCTGACTGAGTTTCTAGATCTTGCGAAGACCCTCAAGAGAAAGGCTTCGAAAAAGGAAGTAGAGCCTGAGGTGTCAAAAGCTGGTGTTAATGACGATATTGACAAGACAATTGCTGCTCTCATCGCAAAGAGATTGCAATCTGACTCGAGTGCTCTCTCGTACCCTGTCACTGCTGTCGATCTTGAAGTCCCTTTTGCTGATCCACCATCTAAGACAAAGCGGAAGAGTTACAAGGCGAAACCAGGTGCAGGGATGAACAGCGCAATACCCACTGTTGCTCAGCGGACCCCACCGAATCGCTTGGAGAGTATGGGAGCGAGTGGCGCTGAAACCAGAATCATTAAAGAGGTGAATAGGAGGACCACAAAGAACGGTCAGGACCCGGCTCCCGGGCTCAACATAACTTCTGGGGAACCTCATGGGTCTCAGTCCGACTACAAGCTAGGCTCCGCAACGCTGACCTCTTGCCCTGCATGTCTAGGGACCGTAGTACATCTGCTGGCAGATTGTCCTGTCGTCCAAGGAGGACCCGATTCGATCGAGGCGTGCATCGCACAAATGGAAAACAACCCTGGGCTCGCACCCTCCTCGGGAGTTATCGCAGCCCTCCGTAGATTCGCGGGGAAAGTTCGGTCAATCCCTTCGGATTCAAGAAATGATTCGTTGAGTGTGGAGCCTTCCCGGGTGTCCGTCCCACCCATAGCCTTTTATAGGGAGAGTTCGCGTACTGGAGCAAATCCCACGATCCCGAAGGGTCAGAAGATCTCGGAGGTGCCTGTCGAAGCTTATGGCGAAGGGAGCAGCAGTGAGAGCTCCACTGAAGAGGAGGATGAAGGGGACGACGTAGCCCAGCAGAGGATCCCAGTCAACGCTTCCTCTAGGGATCTGAACCTCGACGATCAGTTATCCCCGTTGCTTCATGGTTCCATGAAACGTGGCCCACGTAGAAGTGTTCTAGACGAGATTCCATCAAGCAGTGAGACGGAGAGCAAATCAAGTTCTGAGGACCTCGTGCTCGACGAGGATGAGGATCTGTCGATACAACCATCGCACAAACGGACAAGAAAACTTTCGATTACTCGCCCATCCTCGATAGATCCCGAGCTCACATCGGGGGATGAGGAAGATTCTTTGATGCCCATTTATATGGATACACCACACGAGCCCCTCAATCACTCACAGGTATGTATCGCTCACCTTCTAGAAGATCTCACACGAAGGTCGACGAACACTCATATAAGGTTCCTGCTATTGGCGAGACTGACGGCCATGTATCTATCAATACCGAAGTAAAAGGATCGGTTCGGCCCGAAGTCGATGCGTATCCACGCGAAGCTGGGAACCAAGATCATCCGATTTCCCCACAGACTAGGCCCAGCGAGATCGACGCCACAGCCCCACGATCACAATCGAGTACGAGGTTCTTCGAGCCAGCTCCCCTAAAGTTGGACGCGACTGCTATTAATGTAGAAGCCGCAAAATCCCCTTATCTAACTTCTACCGAGCGGCAGACTGCCAGGGTACTTGTACCATCGTCCTCGCCTGTCATAGATGGAATTACCACGAATACCGAGACGAAGGATGACGTGGAATCTGTCGTGGAGCCGCCGCCTATTGGCGACGGGGAGAGTGATCCCATCGAACCTGAACCCACTCAACCTCCCGCTAATCGACCTAGCGGGAACACCGACCCTGCCCCACGCCGTCATCAGAGTCGTCCCTCTCGAAATGCGTTAAACTCTTCACCCGTTTCTGATCAGCCGTCTCGTCGGTCTAACAGGCTAGCGGGCCGTCAGTCTTCTGTGAGCAATTCGGGAGCCACCCTTGTTCCACTCACGCAGGTCCGCCGTAGGATGTCCCCAGGGCTCGAAAAATCCGTACAACCAGCGAGAGGACAAAGGGGAATGATAAACGATGATGCAAAGGAAGCTCTTCAAGAGAAAAGCGTCCGAAAACAGGTTAGGAAATCCAGGATTAAACCCATAGGCTCAACCACACAGCAGTCTGAGGATTCTGGGGATAACACCTCCCCGTCGGTGGCTCGGGAAGATGGCTCACCTAAGCGGATGACCCTATCTCCATCAGGACAAACAAAATCGAATACCTCGTCCATCATCGATGAGCCTCGGACAAGTAGCCAAGGTCCTTTGGGGAGGCTCTCCCAGCGTACATCGGGCGCCGGGAAACAAAAGCCTACCCTTTCCGAACGTAATTCGTTACCCTCACGGGAAAAAAAAGGTATCACTGAGCCGCTTTTCATCCCTGGAAGTAGCCAGGTCCCCAGAGCTCCGTCGCCATCCCCTTCCGAATCAGAAAACGAATCCGAGACGGCCGCCTCCTTACTATCTAGGAAGACGCCAACTAACTCAACGCCCTACAGTAGTTCCCGGTTCAGACGACTTACGGATCTCACAAGTAGCGATGCACTTTTTCCTAAATCGAAAACTGCACAGCAGCGATTCAAGAATACAGCAAGGGTCAAGGTGCAGGGGCTGCCACTACAGTTTGACGCCAGTGATGATGGTGAAGAGGACGATGAAAGTTCGAGTTCGAGTGATGATAGAGTACCGAGCTCTCATATCCCCAGAGATAGGCGTGTGGGTGCAGATACGAGAGGGAAAGGGCGCGGATTGTCGTCATTGGGTGATAAGTAGATACGATACGCGAATGTCACACGCCGCGTGACGGTGTTATTTTGTGACGCATCTTGAGTCGAGTCGTAATGCGACACCTTTTTTATCATCTCCATCCATGTCGAGCATCGAACTTATTAATCCCAAAGCGGAGAGCGTCAGGAGAGCCGCAGCGCTCCAGGTATGATTCTTCCCACTGCTGTGTGCGGCAATCTGATGATGGCAATGTCGGACGTCAAGGTCAACACGACAGGCGCAATGGGCTTAGCGAACGTCGTGAGAGGAAATCTGGGTACGTGCACGGGAATATCGGCCCCTGTTTAATCACTGATGCCGTTTCAGGTCCACGGGGTACATTAAAGATGCTCGTAGATGGCGCCGGACAGATTAAAATGACAAAGGATGGCAAAGTTTTGCTCTCAGAGATGCAAATTCAAAACCCCACCGCCGCTATGATTGCGCGAACGGCGGTCGCACAAGACGATCAAGTCGGAGATGGGACAACATCGGTGGTCTTATTAGTTGGGGAGTTACTGAAGCAGGCAGATCGTTATATCTCTGAGGGTGTACACCCATCAGTCATCGCAGCAGGATTTGACATTGCTAAAAAAGAGGCCCTCGCGGTGAGTTCTACGTAGATTGTTCTACGGAACTCGGCTGATACAGCCGTACCCTAGTTCTTGGACACGTTCAAACAACCGTCGAGTCTAGACCGTTCCACTCTCGTCAACTTGGCAAAAACGTCTCTCGCCACAAAACTCAATGCCGCCCTGGCGCAGCAGCTATCCGAATCTGTAGTCGATGCCGTGATAACTATCCGGCCGCTGCCGCCATCGAAAGGTACGCGACTTGCCTGATGGCTTTCTAGTGAGAACTGCCTCACCACCTAGAACTATCGCAGACGCCAAGGACCAGTGGCGGGAACCAATCGATCTTCATATGATTGAAATTATGAAAATGCAACATCGTACCGCCTCAGAGACCCAACTAGTCCGTGGATTGGTTCTCGACCATGGCGCACGGCATCCAGACATGCCCAAACGCGTCGAGAACGCGTACATTTTGACGCTTAACGTCAGCCTGGAGTATGAGAAGACGTGAGTGGAATAGTTTTATTGCGCCCTCCTTGGCATTAACAAAGCGAATATGACAGTGAAGTGAACTCAGGATTCTTCTATTCTTCGGCAGAACAACGTGAGAAACTCGTCGAGTCTGAACGAAAATTTACAGACGAGAGGGTGAAGAAAATTGTGGAGCTCAAGAACTTGGTCTGCGATCAGGCCGTCGACTCCAAAGAGAGGCGGAAGAGCTTCGTTGTCCTTAACCAAAAGGGAATTGACCCCCTGTCTCTCGACATCCTTGCAAAGAATGGCATTCTCGCCCTGCGTCGTGCGAAGCGGCGTAACATGGAACGGTGCGCGCTTTCTATATGAGGTTTCAGCCACAGTCCCATTGACATGTCGCCCCTGCACGTGCATTCGTGACACACCACAGGCTGCAATTGATTTGTGGAGGCATTGCGCAAAACTCGGTGGAGGAATTAACTCCGGATGTGCTTGGATGGGCTGGGCTTGTTTACGAACACACGCTTGGCGAAGAGAAATTTACGTTTGTGGATGAGGTGAGGGACCCAAAGAGCGTGACATTGCTCATCAAGGGCCCGAATCTGCATACGACCCAGCAAATCCAAGATGCGCTGCGCGATGGTCTGCGTGCAGTCAAGAATGCGCTCGAAGATGAAGCACTCATACCTGGCGCGGGTGCATTCGAGGTCGCGTGCGCCGCGCATCTTGTCGATAATGCCAAGAAGGCTGCTAAAGGGCGTGTCAAGATGGGTGTACAAGCGTTTGCGGACGCGCTTCTTGTAATCCCCAAGACACTTGCTGCGAATGGCGGGTTCGACGTGCAGGATGCGGTCGTTGCGCTGCAAGATGAGTATGCGGACGGGAACGTCGTGGGGCTCGATCTCCAATCTGGGGAGCCGTTCGATCCGACGGTCGAGGGCGTGTGGGATAATTATCGGGTCAAGCGGCAGATGCTGCACTCGAGGTTCGTGCGCCTTACTCTCCTTCTCTCATTCAATTCGGCTGACTGACAACGAACCAAAAATCACAAACGCCTTACCCCTGCCATGCGTGATGCCGTAGCTCTGTGATCGCCATCAATCTACTGTCTACAGATGAGATTCTGCGTGCTGGAAGGAGCTCACTCAAACCAGAAGGCGAGCACTAGAAAGCCAACCTAGGGTATGTCAATGCGTGAGTGATCGGTACAGTACTAGAACTGTCACCTGGGGCGGACCGCATGGCATGTAGGGGTTGCAGGGGGCATACGCATCACATAGCTCTTTCTTGGCGTCGTGGAAGAGCGGGCGTTGTCGAGAAGTCATTGTATGTAGCCATTTGGCAAGTCCGGCAAGTGGTTGCTGTAAAGCAGACAGGATCAATCGATCCAGGTTCAAGAAGCGTCTCGAAGGGTTTGTAAATTCGTACACATGACCGCACGTCAGGTGCGGTGCGTCCTGCCTGACCATGATGTATTGTCGCCAAAGTTCGGGATGAGGGCACTCCAAATGGGTTTGTCACCCATCCCCTGATCTCTTTATCACCCCACTTCACATCCCGCACCACGAGCCGGGAAGTGGGGAAAGAGTGATAGAGAGAGAGAGAGGAGAGGGAAGGGATGATGAAAATTTTTGATTGAGACGTGTTCAAGGGTTGTCACCAGACCCCTCAGACCGAAGACCGAAAGAACCATGAACCTTTGCTGGCATGCACATACTCTATACTATAAGCTTTGCCACAAATTAGACCACGGTTGGAATGGATCTCTTTGTCTTTGTTTCTCGGGGCAGGTGCTACCCCTTTGCCACGAACTTTGTGTCGAAAAGGGGGGGAGCCGCAAAAACCGTAACTTGATTCGATTATGATAATATCACCAAATGTAAGAAAAAGAGGCTCGGAGTTCGCTTGGGGGCCACCATCACCAACACCAACACCACACGACAAATTCAATGGGTGGTTCCTACTTCCGCGTCCCTCGCATTATTGGAACTGGCACTGACACAGGAGAAAAAGGGAAAAGAAGCAGAAGCAGAAAGAAATGGGGGTGTGGGTGTTTCACGTACTGGTCCAGGGGGTTCACCCAGAACCCAGACTCGGAGGCTCGGTGCACGGGTGCCCTCCCCAAGCCCCGCGTTTTTCATTTTCATGCGCGATCGTGACCAGTACGGTACGCCCCCTCCCCTTGGTCCGAATTTGGTTTCGCGGCTGGTTGGCTACGCACGCCTAGTAGCACAAACTCGGAATAGGAACAAGATGCCTCATTTTCTTTCCTTTTGGAAAGAGACGTATATACAAGGTTACTTTTGCCCACATACTTGTCATCAATTGCAATGCAGAGCAGGCAAGGCAAGGAAGGGCAAGGAGGCAAGGAGGCAGCACAACTCCGAATAACCGGTGGCGCGCGTCAAGTTGGTTTGTAATGGAAATTCCTTTCCAGTGTGTTCTGATTCTATGGTGCACCACGAGGGGATCCATCGTGATGTACGCGTGCGTAGACTGAGGGTAACACAGCACCTGGTGAACGCCTTGCCCCATCAGACTCTGGTATTACACGTAAAAATAACGTGATGGATACATATAGCAAGCGTAGGCTATGGAGGAAGGGAAGTGGTTCGTTGTGCGTCGTGAGTGGTGCCTGAAGTGATAGCTGAGTGAGCACCATCACCACTGGCCATCCATCACGAATCCAGTGAGGGAGGGCCCTCTGAGACTTGCGTGTGTATAGGCGCTGAGGCGGGGGGTGAGGAATGTCGCCGAGGCTTGAAAATGAGGACTAGGACAAGTCCAAAAATAATGAGTAAAAGAAGAAAGATGCACTTCCGCCTGCCCGTGTTCTTCTGGTACCTGTCGAGTACGGAACCAAAAAGAGATCAGACTCTAATCGTTATCACATCACAACACGTGACAGCACAAACCGAGTGGCGATTTCAAGCTCCTTGACCGCCTCGTTCATGTGGACAGCGGTCTGCTCAATGTTGTATTCGACACTATCGAGGAGTGTGCCTTGGTCTATGACGAGTGACGACAGGTCTTTGAAAAGCTCCGCCAGTGTGGCGATTGACTTTGCAATTTCAGTGAGCTCCCGGTCACGCGATCGAAGATCGGGCTCAAGGAGCTGTTGGTCAACCAGCTGACTCCGAGACTGGATGTGGCAAGGGTGGAGTGAGCACATGGCCTTGGAGTGAAAGGGATACATACCGCAGCTTCGATATCTTCATCTACGGCGTTCAAGGCGTCTGTGCCTTTGAGAGAAGTCACCCCGGAAGCGACGAGGAGATCCTGATTCTTTATCGCATGTCCTTGTAACTCTACGGAATCGGAGTGGGAGAAGTGAAGGCGTTAGACTGACGCCGAAATCGTGACCCGCGGGGGACGGGGTACGGGGTGTGAAGAATGGGAAGGAGCTTACTTTCCATATAGACTCGTTGTTTTTTGCGGAAGGTCGCGCTAAGCTCTTGCACCTTGGCTGCAAGGCCATGTTGGGTATTTCGAGCGGCGAGCGCGTGATGTTGTGAGGCGTCGGACCGGGGAGGTGGAAACGAATGATCGGGAGAGGATGCGGCAGCGCCGATGCGCTGGATTAGGCCCTGACATCGACGGAAGTCCTGTGAGATGGGGATGGGGGATTGATGAGCTTCAGCGGAGATGAAGATAAGCCAATTTCACTTCACTTTGGTAATCTCGCTCGTTGCGGCTTCAATTTCTCGTTCCTCCGAAGATCGGTCCGCAAAGCCTGGAAGAACATGCTTTGCGTGAAGTTTATCCAATGCAGCGACTGAAAAAAAGAATGAACAAGGTTCAGCCATCGGGCTTGACACAGCGATCAACTGACGCAGACATCTTGGGACGTCGGAATAGACGCGCACCTTTGGCTTGGGTGGCGGCAAGTATTTCCTCTACCTGTTCAACGTAGTCGACCCTAGTTTTTTTTTTTTTTTTCAATAAAGCAACAAATGGGAAATGTTCGGGAATATGCCTCTCGGATCTTACGAACCATTTTGGGGGAAGCTCCACGTCTAGTGAGGTATGGGGCATGGCCTGGTGGTCAATGAGACCCTCATTCTCGTCGCTGGGCTGATATGCTTCTTCGTACTGGCGACCGGCACGGGACCTGCGTGGCGCCCGTGCGCTGGAGTCACGGTAGGAGATGAAGAGGAGGGTGCGGGAGCGGGTTGTGGGGGGGAGTGTAGAGGATGACGGGGAGGGGGTGGATGGGGTTGGGAGAGAACTCATTGTCGTTGTTGGCCTTTCGCTCTTTCGCTGGCCGACACGGCGTCGGGGGGGAGGTGACAGCGGGCGTGTCACATGTCACGTCAGTGTCACACATGAAATTGGATTCCCTGTCGATTTCCTTTTATTTGGAAGAAAAGGAAGGAACCGCCTCGAGGTCGTCGTGATTGATTTGTGTTATCCGATCGTCCCTTTTCATGCGGGGTGCGGCATGGCAGATGGCAGTGTGCAAATGTTTGAAAGTGCCGGGTAACAAGTGACCTGTCCACCTTGAATTGCCACTAAACGCAACACACACAACCTCCTCTCCTTTCTCCATTCCTTATATATTCCCCTTATAATCCCCTCCCTACTCATCCTGCTAATCCATCCCCCGTCTCCCCATCCCTCAATTCTTCCTCGACCACTTCACCCTATCCAACGAGCCCCTCCTCCCCCTGCACTTGCATTACAGTATTGTCCCACCCACTCCACCCTCACTATGTGTAACCTCGAAACGTATGTTACCCCTCTCGCGTCAACCCCTCTCTCGCCGCTAACATTCTTGAACGCACAGTGAAGGTACAAAGCACGGATGTGGTGTGAGTGGCCGTTCCGACATTTCATACGCCTAAATTCTGTTCCTAACACCTACGTCACAGCACTATGTTATCGTAAGATCCGTTTCATTCCCGAATCAGGTGGCACCTTTGCGCGTGTTTCCCGGTTTTTTGGTCCATCATCCCATCAGACGCTCAGCCAACTAACTGAATCACCCTGTTTTTTTCCTTTTCCCGCTTACCCAGACCAAGAAGCTGCGAAGGATCGATTGCAACAATCGATACTGCGTGTGGTCCATTGCCCACCCACAGCCCGTGAACCTCTGCCAACCGTGTTATTGTGATAAGGTACGCGAGCGGTTTCGCCATTCAATCTCATCTCGGTCCGCTCAACCCCACTCCCTTCCACCCCGCACTGACGCAATCTCCATTCTTTCCCCTTGTCCGCGCTTCTTTCCCCTCCTTCCCTCCTTCCTGCCTTCTCTACCTTCCCTCGTTCTACTCTATAGTTCTTCGGCCCCGACGCAAAGGAAACAGTCACCGCGAGCACGCCCGAGTATTGCTCGGATTGTCACTATTGGTACCGCGGGCCCGGTCAGCAGCGCCGGCGCTAGCATCTCATAGCCACGTATATCGAGTCATCCCCACCCATGCCATTGCCCATTGTTAGCGTTCCAAATTTGGTCCTTCCACGCTCAACAAACCATCACGATCTCCATTCCTATTTCACACACACGCAACCCAATCCCCATCATCCCAAACCCTCCCAATCCAACAAGCTCCTTTGCTTGCAGCCGTACACGTGTGGGGGGACCCCATCATTTCTTCTAGTTGTATCTCACGCCTGCATCAATCAAACCAAATATCCAGTGTAGCACTGCCCATTTACTTAAATTTCCTTTTAGTTACTGTAGGTCTCACGAATACACGGCCTTCATTCCGCTTAAACTTGGACATGTTTCACCTACCTGATTATCGGTGTGGAGCGCCGACAAAAATGAGCCCAAGTGGAGTGAATCCATGCATGCACATCACATGGGTTTTACGGTGCTAAGAAACGAAACGTGGTTGCCGAATGATCATCCACTAAAATAAGATTTTTTTTCATCGTCATCGTCACCTTGGCCACTATCGATTGTATCAGATCTCCAAGCGAAATTGGCCGTCCCGGGGCCGGCATCGTTCATCATTCTCTCTCCCAACTCTCCCAACCCCGCACCTCCGAAAAACAAACTGGGCAAAACGACGGAAGGCGTCATCTGGCAGGTATCGACACGAAAATTTCCTGTCATCTATACCTTTTTGAAAAACGCAGTTATATATGACTACATCCGTCTACTAGTGTAGTGCTATCCCCAAACTGAAAATGAAGTGTTTTACCACTTGACACCAAGTCCGACAATTTCGCTCTCCACCACACGATACTGTGTCCGAAACAATTCCCGTCGGCGCATTTCGGCCTTATCGTCCACCCACGTGCCTTCTTCCCGCTGTTGCCCTTGCCCTTGCCCTTGCCCTTGTTGCTGCTTTCGCACGGGCACAGGCGCACAGAGCTCCCTAAGCACACGCTCAACAAGCAAATCCACAACGACATCCACACCCTCCGACTCTTCCACTTCCAATTCAGGTTCGAGTTCTGCGTCACGGACTTGGGCCCTGACAAGGTGGCGGTGGTCATCCGACCCACTTGCGAATATGATGACAGCGTCTCTTCCTTCTTTGGCACCGTGATCTCCTCCATATCCGTAAGCTCTCGATGATCCTGGAACCGCTGGCAGCTCGGCGCCCGCACAGCCCTGACGGCCGTCAACGCCATCACCACTACCGCGAGGCGGCGGCTTTGGTGACGCCGGTGGAGTCGGCAGCGCTAATGCCTGTACTTGCGCTTGTGCTAAAGCATGCTTAGGCTTAGACTTTTCGGGTTCGGTAGGCGTTAGACGAACATGGGTGGTGGTGCCCCAATAGGCGCGCTCTACCTCACGTGTCCATGCGCGTGAGCTCCACGGCGCTTCGCCTGTATTGTTCTTTGTGCCCTCCTGAGATTGAGATTGAGATGAACCGCTGCTTGCACCACTGCCAGGTTGTACTACGCCGTTCGCAGCCCAGTCACGCACAAAACCTTCTGCGTCGTGGTTCACATTGCCGTTCGTTGCTTTTCTCTCAGGTGCGCGCAGCTGTCCGCCACCGCCGACGCAACCCCCCGGACATGCCATGACCTCGACATAGTCGTATGCTGCACTATCTCCGGTCTTGTTATTGCGCAGGCCGCCTGCCAAGCGTCCCGCAGCACCACGCCCGACCTGCACCCCAGCAGCGCGCCCCACTCGCCGGACAACGTTCTGCAGGTTACGAAAACCGTAGCATGTCGCGCCGCGGAAGACGGGTGAGCCCGAGGACGTGTCGCGTAGCGTGTGCTCGACGTAGTCGGCACTGCGGACCGTTTTTGATTCTTGTGTGAGTGGATGTGGGTAGGTACGCGCGACTGCGAGCATGAGCGAGTGGAGGTATGAGCCAGAGGAGGATCCTGAGTGGCTGAGGAGGACCGGGAGGACCGGGGCGGCAGAGATGGACGAAGAAGTGGAGGTGAGGGATGGGGAGATATCTTCGTTAGGGACAGGAAGGGAGAGGTCGATACCATGCTCTTGGGCGAGGAGCAATAGTTCGCCTGTGGTGAGAACGCAGTCAACATCGCGCGTCGCGTACTGCTCATTATAAAAATCCGAGCGTGACGCCTCAAGTTTCTTGTCGTAGCAAGGCATGACTGTAACATGGTACACTTCATCTGGGCTGCATAATTCCAGACATGGCGCGTTCAGTCAGTCAAGATGAAGGGAACAAGAGAGAAGATAATCGTACCGCTTATCCCAATAGCGGGGTGCCAACCACTCCTTGACAAGCGTGCCCATCACCTGCTGAGGGCTTTTCGTTGCCGCAATGAACGGGAGCATTTCACCATGCGTCTTCTCGGCGTAGCACACCCAACCAGGACAGGCGCTCGAAAGCATTGGCAATGCTCCACTACCGCTACCGCTGCCACTGGCAGCCGCCCTCTCCTTCCTCCCGAAAAACTCGCGCACATGCTCACGCAGCACAATCTCCCGCGCAAAAGTCGTATCAAACACGTGAGCAAAACCGAGAGTCTGCGTCACGAACGCTCGCACGCGGTTCAGCATGTGCGTGAGGGGGATAGGAGTTGTCGTCGTTCCAGAGGGAGAAGTAGAAGAAGGGGCGAGGGCGGCGGCGAGGGAGGCGAGGGATTGTGGTGAGATGGATAGCACGGGGACGCAGTATCCTGGCGTTCCTGGACTGGGGTTCGCTGCAAGAACTGAGAGGACCTCGGTGTGAGACTGGAGAGTGATCAGGACGGATTCGGCGGAAGTGATACAGCCGCTGCACGGGGTTCAGATGTGCCATAACAGAGCGTGAGGAGGGACACGTTACCTGCATGCTAGACAATCGTTCAGACTTATCTCGGCAGTTTGGAGCTTCTGCGCGCCTTCCCTACTACTCTGACCAACCTCGTAATAGGCACCACTTGCGTCAATCCGAATCTCGGTCTGGATAATCATAACCAACTGCTAAGAGGTCGCAGATATAGTGTGACATATCAGCACGTACGGCTGCATCTCCGGGGTCGCGGGGTTTTGGGGCGTTTGACTGTGACTGTTCGAGGGGCTTGATACAAGCTTGAGAGGGTGTTATGTAGTCATTCAAATCCGTGAGAGTCTGGAATAGGCAAGTCAATGGGAGTTGGGGGACGTAGGTGAACAAGAGAGCTTTACTAGGGCACCCGAGAATGTCATGACAGCAAAGGGAGAGAAAAAGAGATGGATGTGTACATTTTTTGAGGTGTATCTAATCAAATCGGCTTGCCGCGGCAACTGTCTGTCCCGCTCCGATTCCGAGTCACTTGACCCAGATTCATATACTGCATCCTTACTCACCACACCAGTACTCGCTCTTCGCCGTCTTCTCGTCTCACTGGACTTGGACATCTTCGTTTGATCCACACTGCATTTTTCATGCTCTACAGTGGAAGCACTTCGGGATGCGCTCTCCATGGTAATAAACGCCGAGATTTTCGAAGCATCTGGCGGCCTGGCCCAGGCTAAATCCTTCCGTAACCTCTGCACAAGTTTCTCGTCAGTCAGGTTTCCGGGTGGATCTCGGATAGACTCACCTTCTTTGGAGCGAATCGTTGACCGAACAACCAGCCGAATGCCGAGCTACTACCAGCTGTCTGCCCGACTAGCCTCCTTGCATGCTGTCAATGCTGTCACACAACTCATTTTGTACCCATCCACTACGAACTGCGATCATCCGTTTAGAAGTTCCAGGCTAGATCATGCTCTTGGGGTAACTCGTTGTGCCCCTGCCTTTGTACAATCTTCCCAGGAAGTTTTCCTCATCCCCCTCCACTGGCATTGGTGCCGTACTTGATCTCTCCTAACGGCTTGAGAATGCACATTTCTTCCTTCCTGGTCTAATGGATATTCTTATTTGCGTTCAATATTACAACTAATTCCAATAACAATGTACGTGAATGCAAGGTGTCGCAGATAACAACTGTCTCCCTCCTCGTCTATCAAATCAATAAAGTAAAAAGTACGGAACATACAATTACAAACGGGCCTGCTATGAACATCTGCACGCGTCCCCGCGCGGAACTCTTGATTTTTGAGCCTTGGAGATCAGATGGCGAGGTGCTTGCGTATAGCTGGAAATTACGGAAGTATGTATGGGTGAGATTTGTGGGGGCCCAACTTGGGTCGCTTCCTGCGTAAGGGGGGTAAATGTCAATTCTCAGGCACGAATGTGGACATACCCCCGAAAAAGGTCCTAAACGCATAACGGATCAATCACTGTCAAGCTCAATAGAAGACAGACTTACGAGAAATAAAGGCCGCCAACTGTGATCGCATCTGTACTACGGAAGTAGATATTGTCGTGCTCCAGTGCTTTTGCATCGTTGAAACTGCCAGAAATACGGTGTGAGCATTAACGAACGCTGGATAATGGATTGGGAGATGCGCTTACTAGAGTGATACCTGTCCATTGGCGACATTGTTTGGGCTGTTTAATCTGACCAGCATGGTAACGCGGTTCCACCTTTGATCGTTATTTCAACGATAGCCACAAGGTGGAAAAAGGATATAGTTCGCGCACTGTCCACTGGCGAAGACCAAAGAACCACGGTTCAAACTGATACCAAATTGGTCATTGCACTGTACTCCAGAGTCACTGCAGATTCCATTGACCCTTGGAACGTAGGCATATACTTTGCACACATGGCATGAGAACCCACACCCCCGCGAGGAAAGGAACAAACTTACCTTCGCCAGCACCATTTGTTCGCCACATGACACGCGAGCTAAAGCAGTTGGTTCCATTCGCTTGGTTCCCACCAGAACAGTTGTTCGGATCGGGCCCACCACGTAAGCCAGGAAGCTTCCCGCCTTTGACCCAATCGAAGTCTGCTTCGAACGCGACTTCGTACGTAACGAGCATGCTCTGGAATGCGCTTGTGCTTCCGCTCGAGTTCCACAGGGCATAGAACTGCGCACCACCGACGTTGTTATCCTGGAAACTGCCCGCCGGGTACTGTACCTGCAGCACGGGGCCGGACGCAGATAAGTTGGTGGCACCGGGCGCGGGTGCGTTTGGAAAAGGATCGTTGACAAATACGAGGTTGGAAGCACCGTTCTGGATGCGGCCTTTTGAAAGGCCCCATTTTGAACTGATGTATGATTGTGTGGAGGAGCTGTTGAGGGTTGCTTGAGGGAAAGGGAGTGTAGTGCTTGTTGAGAGAGAGAACTGCGACGCCACTGATGTGGCTGCTTGGGAGAAAGCCTGTCCCGCAAAGAGCACGGGTAGAAAGAAGGCAAGTTGGACCATCGTATAAGTGAGTGGAAAGCTCAGCGGTTGGAGGGAGGCATGTATAAATATTGGCTACTGGTCGTGAAGTAGATTTCTAAATATAAATTTAGAGGTACCGTGACCCTAACCCTGTCTCTCCCATCCCCATCGTCTCCCCGCACCCCGCCCCTTTTCGTAAAAAGATAACTCATGCCAGGCCGGGGTGGCCGCAGAAACGACCGTGTCGACGAGGACAGCCGACCCCTTCTTGTTAGTTCTCGCGAAGACCTCTCAACGACACTGACGCCATCGGCGTCCTCGGACAATGTCTTGTTTTCTATCGAAGGTGATCAAGACGAGTACGAGACATCAGCCTTGGAAGACACGCCTCGGAGAAATAAGGCCGATCAGACGGTTCGCTTCAAGGAGCAAGTCCAGGTTATAGCACCGCCGCTGCGGTCTACTACAGAGAGTCGAGAGGCAGGTATGTACTATATGGTTATTGGTTCTTTTGTTTTCAGGGTCGCGCGTCTGTCTCTGTATCGTCGACATTGGCCAGCTACTGAGAGGATGTGCTTGCAATCTTTATAGAATTCGACCTCGACCCTGATGACCTCGACGACGACACAGTCGCACAAACAAACTTGGGACATGGTCTTCGAAACAGCGATCCTGATAGAGAGCAGTCGATGCCTCTCCTCGTCGGGCTGCTTGACGCTTCCACAGTAAGGAGAAGCCTGGACATTCCCATGGGAGTGGATTTTGCTCCTGAGTGTTCAGACGTTGACATGGAAGAGCTTGTCGCGAAGCAACGGGGGGGAGGTGGGATGCTGAATTCGATCGCTAACATGGCTAATTCCATCCTCGGAGCCGGTGCGTAAATACCCCTTAGGTTTTGCCGAGGCTGACATTTAGCTTCTCAAAGGAATCATCGGTATATTACTCGATCATATTGTGAGACTCCCACAGTTCTAAACACCTTGTCAGGTTTGCCCTACGCGATGAGTCGCTCAGGATTTTTTATGGGGATGATTCTCCTGGTCGTCCTTTCCGCCATCACGGATTGGACGATCCGCCTCATCGTCCTAAACGCAAAGCTCAGCGGCACGAAATCGTATATAGGAATCATGAATCGTTGTTTTGGTTCCAGTGGACGCGCCGCAGTTTCCTTCTTCCAATTCTCTTTCGCATTCGGCGGTATGTGTGTGTGCCATAACACTCTGCCCACATATCTTATTCGTCAATATAGGGATGTGCGCTTTTGGGATCATCATTGGTGCGTCTGCATTGTAATTTAGTTGTCATTCCCATGTCCATGTCTATTTACAGGGGATACGATCCCGCATGTCATCCGCTTCATATTTCCTAATCTCACCTCTGTGCCTGTCCTCTGGCTCTTTACCGACCGTCGATTCGTCATCGTATTCCTCACGATCGGCGTTTCTTACCCCTTATCATTATACCGCGACATCCACAAACTATCCATCGCGTCCAGCTTTGCGCTCGGCGGGATGCTCATCATCGTATTCTCAGTCGTGTTCGAAGGCCGACTCGTATCCCCTCTACTAAAAGGTGACTCATCCAAGCGATTCTCATTCATCGAGCCAGGGATTTTCCAAGCCATCGGTGTCATCAGCTTTGCGTTTGTCTGCCATCACAATTCGCTATTGATTTATGGGAGCTTGAGGACCCCGACACTTGACCGGTTCGCGACCGTGACGCATGTATCGACTATAGCGTCGTTCATCGCGTGTTCCGTAATGGCGATTTCGGGATACGTAGTATTCACCGACCGAACGCAAGGCAATATACTCAACAACTTTTCTCCAGTGAGTCCTATCTATCTTCCAGCCATGAGTGATTTTATTGATAATCCGAATATAACTGGAGAATGATACCTTAATCAACATCGCACGATTTTCCTTCGGACTTAACATGTTCACCACGCTCCCGCTAGAGCTCTTTGTGTGTCGTGAGGTAAAAGATTTTCCTTCTCCGTTTATTGGGTCGTATAAGCAACACGAGATGACACAGTTTGCGTCTGCACAGGTAATCGAGCAGTTTTTTTTCTCGCACGAAGCTTTCAACATGCAAAGACATGTTTTCTTCACCACCGTTATTCTCGTCGCTGCTATGTTC
The DNA here is from genome assembly GCA_003316425.1 of Russula lepida. Classification (NCBI taxonomy): domain Eukaryota; kingdom Fungi; phylum Basidiomycota; class Agaricomycetes; order Russulales; family Russulaceae; genus Russula; species Russula lepida. Next base: position 24,000 of record QFEZ01003018.1, read on the forward strand.
GGTGCGCACAGGAAAACTTCATCGCCGTGCGTAAATAAAAACTGACATATATAAACCGACGCGACAGTATCACTCATAACGTGCGATCTCGGCGTAACACTCGAGATTACAGGCGGTGTATCCGCCACTGCACTCGCGTTCATCTTCCCAGCGGCGTGTTTCCTCAAACTCACCAGTGCGCGAGATCTCCGCACTACTCTACCCGCATACGCCTGCGTCACCTTTGGCGCGCTTGTCATGGTGCTTTCGCTCATACTCGCGCTTGGTAAAGCATGGACACCAGCAGGAGAAGCCAAGATATGCATGTAGTGTAATCGACAGGCACACCAATTTATTAACTTACCTGTCTTCCCCCCTTTGTGATCACTGCCCACCTACCACACCCACGCGCTTACAAAAGTAGCACATGTATCTAAAGATATATCCTTATAGAAGGACTCAGGACTGCCCACTTGTAATCCCATCTATTTTCTTGTCTATCTTCTCCATGCTACTAGTCGCGTGTTGCTCCGTTTACAACTGCAGCCAGTCCGGGAACGTCGTCAAGCTTCTCGAGCGTGACGCCCCGCGCTTTGCTTTCTTGTGCGAGCAGAGGCGCAACGCCAGGGAAGCTCGTCCAGAGACGCTCTATGCGTGGGAGCGGTGGGATCCCAGGCGTGTCCTCGGGCGGTTCACAAACGAGTAACCACACCGCATCGA
>QFEZ01003060.1:0-10948 GCA_003316425.1 Russula lepida
TGGGTCCAATAGTGATAGCGACATACCGGAATTGAGTCATGAGCCAAATGAGCTTGAGCCCAGGGAAGGAGGAGCTGAAGGGGAAGAGAATGGTGACATAGACAACTTCATGGATGCCAGTGGAGCCAAACCAAAGGCAAAGGAAGAAATTCGTGACTGGAAAGAGCTGCGAGAACGAATCAAGTCAGATCTGGCACTGGCACATAAACGACACGACTCACTAAGCCAGCTAAATCAATTCATGATCCTCAGGAACTTTGCCACTCTTTGGATCAAGGGCATCAGATGCATTGCTGCAAGCCAGGAGATTGTGCGGCAATGGCACGACGGTGCAGGCATCCACTTTGCTCGCCAAGTTCGTTTCCTTGCACGTCACTATCAATTGTTCGAGTGCCTGCCTGCCAATAGTTGAGGTGGAGATTGTGGGCGATCACTGCTGAATGATGAGCGAATACAGACGGCGGCGAGGACTTACCTACTAGGGTTGCCAGTTGCTGAGGTCACCTCGGTGCAATTTTATCGCGCTCTTAATGAGCGGATCCTCCCATCATTTGGACACATGCTCAGGGGCGGCAGACTGTCATTGTGCACAGCTTGGCATTGGCTTTACAAGTTGGGATGGCGGTGCACAGAACTGAAGAAGGGAGTTTATATGGATGGCCACGAAAGGCCAGATGTCGTTGAATACCGCATCAACGTCTTCCTCCCCTTGCTGGCCTCGCTCAAAAGAAGGATGGTGCAATGGGTCTTGAGGGAGTCTGAACTCGTGCGTGTTGATCTGGACTTGGGACCTGGTGAGAAAAGGGTGATCGCTGTGTTCCAAGACAAGAGTTCATTTCATGTCAATGAATTTAAAAAAACAACATGGTACACACAATTACTGAGTCCTGTAGAAAACAATCCTCATGTTTGTGAATAGGATGAGGCCAGAGCAACAGAAGTTGATGAAGAAAGGGCATGGTCGAATCATTCATGTGTCAGATTTCGTCAAGGAGGAGAATGGGCACCTTATCGTCCGTAATCAAGATGGCATCATGATAAGGGACATGTGATGCATCACATATCCAGGTGCATCTGGTGACCCATAGTGGGATCACACCCAACTCCTCACACAAGTTGACAATGCAATTTCAATTTTCGAGGAGGCACACCCTAACTGTGTTGCTCTGTTCATATTTGATCAGTCATCAGCACATGCATCACTTGGACCAGATGTGCTTCATGCATTTGATATGAACAAGAGTAATGGTGGCAAGCAAAGGAAACAAAAGGATATAGTGATCCCCATGAATAACCCTTATGTTGAATTTTGTGGAAAGCCCCAGAAAATGACAATGGAGACCAGTGAAGCAAAGGGCCTCCAACAGACATTGGAGGAACATGGCTTCGATGTCCGGGGGGAGTGCGTGAAGTGCTCCCCAGTTTGCCCATTTGAGAATAATGGCTGCTGCATGGCACGCATTCTCAGCAAGCAGGATAACTTTTGCCTGCAGGAATCCCTTCTCAAACAGAAGATTAAATCAAAGGGGCATCTGTGTACTTTCCTGCCCAAATTTCATTGCGAACTCAACCCAATTGAAATGGCATGTATTTATTTCTCATTCTGACAATATTCACTAATGTACTCTACTGGACAGTACTAGGGCTGGTGCAAACACCGATACAGAGAAATATATAAAGAGAGGCTTGATCAGGCAAAGAAAGCAGTGCATGAATGTCTTGATTCATGTCCTGATTATGTGATCCGGCAGTTCTTCAACTGTTCCTGGCGGTTCATGGACGCCTATCGATGGGGCCTGACTGGGAAGGCAGCAGAATGGGCAGTATGTAAGCAAAGATCACACTGGAGAGTTGGTCAGCATGCAATGTTATCTATTGAGGCTGTTCTGAATACAAATTAACCCCCAAAGGGGCATGTAGAATACAAAAATTTCACTAACTTTTGGCCTAAAATATTGTCCAAACCCAAAAACGTAAGGGAAAACCATGGAGAGAGTGGTTTTGGACGTTTTCAGCCTCCCTGAGTAAGATTCCAAGGTCCACTTCCCTTGAAAAAATCTTGTTCTGGTGCTAGCCCTTTTGTTGAGTTTGGCTGTCCCGCACTGTAGTCATGGGTGGTGAACATCTCAAATTTCACTGTCGTGAGATTATCCCTTGTCTCAATGCACTTTTTGGGGATCCAGAGTTCAAGGATGACCTCATCTTTTCCCCAGAGCAACATTTCACTGACAATGAGCGGACATGCTGTGTCTATAATGAGATGCACACTGGGGACTGGTGGTGGTCTGTACAGGTGCATCACAAAACAGACTAATGATCTGATTACTTAGGAAGTTTTAGGCATCTCTGGAGTCACGGAAACCAGGTGCAACAGTCATCCCACTCATAATTTCCTCCAACAAAACACAGTTAACTCTGTTCCATGACAAGATGGCATATCCCATCTATTTGACCATCGGGAACATTCGAAAAGGTGTCCATTGAAAGCCATCATGCCATGCACAGATCCTGGTTGCATACATACCAACAACAAAGTTTGGAGGTATCTGTACTAAGGCTGGCCACCACTGTGCCCAGGCAAACCTGTTTCACACATGCATGCAACGTCTACTGGCTCTGATCAGTTCTGTTGGTGAATCTGGCATTGAAATGATGGGCGGGGATGGAATTTGGCGCTGCTGCCATCCTATCCTTGCTATTTTCGTGGGTGATTACCCAGAGCAAGTGCTTGTGACATGCACTTACAATGGATATTGTCTGAAGTGCACAATTCCTCATAATCAACTCAGAGAATACAAAGGTTTTCCTCTGCAGAACCTTGATGAAGCGCTAAAGGTATATCAATTAGCTGACAATGCCGACACCTGCATTTTCCATGCGGCTTGTTGTGAAACAGGACTCAAGCCTGTCTACCATCCATTTTGGGACTCACTCCCACTTTCCAATATATACTCCTCTATTACACCAGACATTCTCCATCAGCTGCTTCAGGGAGTTATGAAGCACCTGATTTCATGGCTGACACATCCAAATACATTCGGAGTGGCTGAAATCAATGCATGCTGCTGATCTTTGCCACCGAACCATCATATTAAACAGTTTCCTCAAGGAATCACAAATCTATCCCAGATCTCAGGTGGAGAACACAAAGACATGTGTCAGATTCTGATTGGGCTCATTATCAGCCTTCTGCTTCCTAGTGGGCAAGTACCATCACATGTGATCAGATCTGCCCATGTGCTTCTCAACTTCCTATACATTGCACAATTTCCATCTCAAACAATGGATACATTTTGCTGCCTTGATGAATCCCTGATGCTATTTCACCAGAACAAGTCCATCTTTGCTGACCTTGGAGTGAGAGCACACTTCAATGTCCCGAAACTTTATAGCCTTTTCCATTATTGGTCATCGATTACTCTTTTTGGCACAACTGATAACTACAACACCGAACAATCAGAGCGCCTCCACATTGACTTTGCCAAGGATGCTTACCATGCAATGAATCACAAAAATGAGTATCCTCAAATGACTTAGTGGTTGGAGTGCCAAGAGAAGGTGCAGCAACATGCTGCCATTATTCAAAGGAGGCTGCAGGCTGAACATAATTGCAATGTACTTGGAGTGCCTCTAGCGAAGCCGATTGGGCCACCAGGTTGTGGCACTTGCCATCTGAAGATAACCTGGAACCCAACCAAGAGGAAGGTATCCTTTGAAGAACTGGTCCAGGACTATGGTGCTGTGTACTTTCAAGATGCACTTGGTGAATTCATTGCTAAATCCAATTACCCTGTGGCCTCAACTGCAACATTGAACAACCGAGCAAGAAACACGTTGATCCCATTCTACTGGGTTTCTGTATTTCACAAGATCAAATTTGCTTGTTCTGACACCAGTAATTCTGACATTGTAGATGCTGTCTATGTTCAGCTGAAACAAGATTCCAAAGGACATACCATTCCACCACAGTTTGACACCGTTCTTGTCTGTGGTAAGCAAGATAGTATACATGGAGTTAATGGTAAGACTATTATTCCTATTGAGTTCAGTTCTGACCAATTGTGATCTAGGCCATTGGATAGCACAAGTACGTGTTGTATTTGAGATACCAAGCTGAGTGGTGCAAGAACATCAAATATTCCATTCTTCCATGGCATTGCCAACACACCTCACATATGTTGAGTGGTTCTCCCCACTTTCAGCCTTGCCTGATGTCAACAACAAGATGTATAAGGTCACCAAATTAGTCCACAAGGACTGCGACTGCTTCCAAAGTGTGGCTATTATTCCCATTGACTTGATCCTTTGTAGCATCCATTTATTCCCTCAATTCAGATCAGACACACCTCAACATTGGGACACCTTTTCAGTGCTGGAACAATGCGACACATTTTTCATAAATCCATTCAATGATAGATATAACTACTTGATGTATATGTAAATTATCTACTATTCAATTCAGTACAGGTATTCAATTGGCAAATGAAGTGCTGGTGTCATGCATAGTGAGCACATGGTTCATACTGATGGCTATGACAGATATCTGACAGTTATTGATGGACTATCTCACCTAATCTCACTTATTTGACTTAGCAATAATTTTATTGTCACTAGCATCTCGTTAGCAAGTGAGGTTTTTCCTGATGACTCTTTGAGCGCTTTTTGTCACTGCTAGGGCCTGTATATGTATTTTTGTTCTGTGAGGTGCTAGCTGCATATGTATTGTTACTACCAGCAACCTCATTCTGCTGGTTTTGAATGCATTGGCAATATTCCTCATTGAGATCACCAATAAGTTGGTTTACGGAAGTATTGGCATATATGGCCTCCTTTAAATAAGGCGTTGTGAACAGTAGCCACATTGATGGCAGTAAATGTATTATGAATGCTTTAAATTGATCACTGCTCATCGGTAATTTAGGGTCACATATGAGTGAAATACAACCCCATATCTCTTTTAGTCTCCAAAGGTGCTCAATAATATTCTGTCCATCGTGTGCCTTCATTTTATACAAGTCCTGCATGAGCTGATGCTCTGTCTGTATACCTCAGGACTGGTGTATGGCCTCAAGACTGTTCCACATCTCATGCGCGATTTTAGCATCAGTGACATGGATTTTTTGTGCATGACCTATATTGGTCCTGATTATGCACATGGCAAAACCACCATTCAGTTTCCAGTTTTTAGCACCAACCTTGTTGATGTCCTGATTTGGGCAAGTAGTATGACCAAGGCTGATGACGTGTCAAGCCAGCTTGTGATGGACCTCATGCAGAATGAGGGGGACGATCTTGAGGGAGTAGAGAGGAAATGGAGAGAGGGAAGGGGTGGATGCAGGAGTGGGGAGAGGCAAAGGGAGGAGGGACAAAAAGAACTTGAATGAAAAAGAAAGCATAAACTGGATTGTGGTTCAGATGAGCCAGGCCCGGTATTCCATACTTGAATGAATAAGTAAATGTAAATTGGTTTCTGGCCCATGCCACACTAATTTACATTTTCTTGTTCCTTCTCTCACCTTGCTTGTTTGTCCCCCTCCTCCCCTTGCTTGTTTGTCCCTCCTCCTCCACCCTCCCTCTGTGCCCCATGGTTGTCAAGTTTGTTGTCACTGTCACCATCATCATTGCCCCACCTGTTCTGCACAAGATCCATCATGAGCTGGCTTGACATGTCGTTGGCCTGTCTTGGTTGGATTCCTCATTGTTTCCCACTACCCCCTCTCCCTGGCTGGGCCTCAAGTTTATCGCTGCCATCGCAGTCTTGTCTTCTTCTGGCCAAAATCCTTGTGGCCCATTGTGTGTGCTTTCATTCTGTTAGAGGGGCAGTTGGACAGTAGAGGGACAGTCAGTGCTGTGTCACTCATTCACTTTCCACCTTGTCTTGATGCTAACTCAGAACAATACTTGAGTACCTATGACATGCTTGTACTTATCCTTTCTTCCTTCTGTTTTACTCAGTTCTTCATCAGACCCCCTTTCAACAACGGTGCCACTGACTTGTCTTTGCCCTCTCAACCAACCCCTTTGTCCTCATTTCTGTGGGGCTCCTCCTCTGCCTTTGCCCTCTATAGGTACATATGTGCAGCACTGAGGCTGTAGGCTACACTGGAAGCCATTGGCATGGTGCAGAGCATAGCTGGTGCCTGAGCAGAGGGACACCCTGGTCCGTGCCAATGTCTGGGTCACACCGCCTATTACATGTTCATCCCTTGCTGCACCATCTACTGATGATCTGCACCCAGGAGGTAATATGGTATTAGGTGTCAGGGCAAGAGCAACGGCTAGCTGATCTGCAGGTATTGTTCTATTGTTCTCATGGAAAGACCCAGTGGGCCCCAGGGCAGATGCCTTCTGTAAGTGGTTGTAATGAAGAGGACCCTGCATGGGATTGCACCCCCCCATGTGGTCGTTTGTCCTATCTGGGAGCCTCTATGAGAATGATGGAATGGCAACATCCATTTGACTCACACTAGGACAATGTGCCATCTCCCTGTTTCCTCACAACTTCCTTCTTGTATAGAACTGACATGCTGTCAGTCTGTCTTGGTTGTTGTTCCCCGCTACTCCCTTTGCTCACAGACCTCTTGCTTTCAAGGTTTTCTCAAGATCTCCTGCTTTCATTGCACATTACCAAACCCCTCACTTGTCAATAGCTTTATTGTCTTTGTCTTGTTGCATTTGGTATGTGAATTTTTACTCATGTACATGTCATTCTGGCTGACATATCTTAGTAATCACAATGTCCCCTCAATTGCCCCCATATTATTGCTACACGTGCTGGGCCTTGGCCAGTGACTGGTGTCAAGGCCATGTCATTCTGGCTGCAAATGTCAATACCATCCCATCTCCTCCACCTCAACACCAGGCTGTTGTCAAGGTCGACAGTCTATGGGGTGAGCACAAATGGATGCTCTACCCTCAGCTGTACCACCCCAAATTTCCTTATCTCACCTGGCTCTGACTCCCATCAAAAAACACTACCTCTGAAATTCTCACATGCCCTGTGCACAAAGGGATGTGGCATGCCCATCCCAACAAGTCAAGCATTCACTCTATTGTCCCCAATGTGTTGCAAGAGTTCACAGACAAGCTTGTGGAGGTCAATGCTGCTGTGTTGGGCCCTTTGTGTGACATTACTGCAGATCCTCACCTTTCAAACATTCAGCCCCTGGAAAAAGCATATGCCCGGGCATTCAGGGTTCTAGACCAACTCACTGAGGAATTTGAGGCATGGCATGACTTTGTTGAAGTTGTGAGGGCCCTCCAACATACCCTCCTCAAGCTTTCTGCCTTTGCAGACTGGTGGCATGACATTCAAGAGGGAGAGGAGTTTCACCCACCCTTTCACCCCCCCACTTGTGGGGCAATTTTTGACGACCCAGATGTATATGCTAATCACACCCACTGGTCCATCACCACTTATCTCATCATTCTGAATGACTGCTGTCCTCTTGATCCAATGAAACAGGTTGATCTATCACCCCGCACCTCCTCCCAGGTGGATGTGATGTCCATTCATCCCCTCCTACATTCCCTTCCCCTGTGGTACTATCCCCCACAGGTGAGAGATGTCTACTCCAGCCTCAAAACAGCTGCTCATGGGTATGCCAAGCGCCTGGACACCTTCAATCTGACCAAGGGATTCAAGTGCAAGATGGACAAGTTGGTGAATCAGAAGGCCGATAATGGTGAGTTTCCTACTGAGATCTGTTCTGATTACCACTCACAACACTCTTCCAGATGGTCACAAGGCCAAGAAGGCAAAGTCCAGTCTCAAAAAAAGGCCTGGCCCATCCAACAACAAGGAACTGCAACAAGTCTATGATGCAAGGTCTCCACCTCCATGGTACCCAAACTGGCAATGTATATGGGACCATGCAATGTTACAGGTCAGCAACATTGACCTTGCGGGAGGACAGTCCCCCCACCACTTTGCACTCCCCCCTGTCCACCTGTTCTGGGGTGCCACTGAGCAGAACCAGTGTACATATTACTACCACCTTCTCGTCCTGTGGAGGGAGTCTTCATTCCGTGCTGAAGGCAATCTCCCAGGCCTCTTTACTGAGGAATGGAGGTCCATTTTGGGCAATACTTATTGGAGGTCAATGTGGCCAAGGCCACAGCCCAACAATGCAAACTCATTGAACTTCAATGCTGTGTGGTTTTGGATCCATGGTGGACCCCTCTTTTTTGGTGATGAGCTGAGTGCAAAGGTTGCCCATGGACATGACCCAGCCTTTGTCCTGTCATGCCACTGCAATATTGAGATGGACACAGCTGATGATGTTGAGGTCCAACAGACGGCCCTCTACCACCTCAACATGGACCATATGTCAGCCAAGATCAAGGAGATGGATTGGCTTCAATTCCTGATGGATTTTGAGAGGTGGTGGAATCAAGGTTGACTATCCGCAATACTAGCCATAATGGACATGTGGGGACCCATCAGGGATGGAGGGGTCCACATGGACTTCTTCCAGGACAAGAAGACATGGAGGGTATGGCTTTGGGCAGCACATGACATCATCATGGAGTGGGAAGGATTTGATGAATGGGACTGGGATGGGTTCACAGACATCAGAAACATGGGGATCAACAAGTTATCCCAGGAGGATTTCTACAAGTTAACTGTATGTCTCCTCACATTTTTCATTAGGACCTTTGCTACTCATCTTGGTTACTACCCCTCCCCCATGCTCAATCCTCCAGTCCTCACTGGTCCCCAGTGCATGAAGTACAGGAAGAAGTTCACTACAGGGCTTTTTTAGTTAGTTCCACAGAGTGCATGTACTTGTATATTGATGCAACCTGGTGACTATATTCTGAACTGAGAGTGAGATCAATTGCCATGCATAAGGGTTACTAAGATTGCTAGACTTGGACATTGATGGCTTATCATCCAGTGAGTGCCGCTCTGCCTAAATGAACTTGAATTTACCTTGCTGATGATGATTATTGCAAGACGTTCCATACACTCAACACACCCCCTCTGCATGTATTAATGCTCTTTATTGTGAACACATGACACAGTGCTATGGATATGGGAAACAGTATGATAGCAAGAAAGGCCTTGATAGCCATAAGCATCACTGCAACAAATGGATAAATATTGGCCAAGTTGGAAAAGAAAAAAGAGCATGACTGAAAAACATAGGCCCAAGTTCAGATCCCAGTTTGCAGGTACTAGCAGACATGCCTATCCTTGTGCAACCAAATGATGTGTCTTTAGAGGTGCATAATTTAGCTATTAAATGCATCATTATCTACTGATCTCTATCAACTAGAATACAATTGAACATCCTGGTGCTCCTTTACATTCAGAGGATGATCATGCTGGATCATTTAGGGCCCCCTCCCCTGCTGCCCCTTCCCCACAGACATCTATACAATCAGGATGCAGTGTTCACTTTCTGTGACAATTCAACTACTGTCTGCCTGTGATATGGACGGCCCTGGCACACATCCCTTCAAAGGAGAAATGGAGCCATCCACAAACAACTGTGGATCCAACATTTCATCTCAGGGCCAACTCTCTGGGCAACCCTAGTCTGGATACTGGTGAATCTGGATCTCAGACTACTGGCAATGATTCTCCCCTTGACTAGACTGTGGCAACTGAACCCAACAGCTTTGGCATATACCGGGTGTATGCATGGAAACCTCTCCATGATCCCTTACAGCACAGCAGTCCAAACATGCATTGTGATACACACATGGCAGACTCTGGTTCTGAATGCTCACAAGGAACAGCTCTGTATTATCACCCTTTTAGCAATCCATCAGCCATGGGGGTCATAGTTGGGCACCATTTGGGAGGTCCTGTGCTTTCTAAAGATAAATTAACTAAGCTCACATGTACTCTGGGGAGCTTGGGTGTTGATCTAAACCCTGTGGACCTATGCAACTTCAATGCTGATGTGGAATTCAGGAAGCTTGACACCTATCTCATTAGTGCAATGGAGGGTATGCTCCCTCACAAGGATGGATGGCTAGAGTCCTTGGTTTGAATACGACTACCCCTCGACAAAGAGAAAATGCTGGAGACTGAGGCAGCTGAATTCAAGGTCAGAGGGGTACTTCATCATGATATAATTGATATCATCACTTCGGTATATCAAAGCAATGTGGTGAAATCTTTCAATCACATACTGTTCAAGGAGTTTTGGAAGACCTCCAAAGATGCACCACCCAACTGTCTCTATGGGGAAATCTTTAGCTCTGAGGAGATGCTTGATGCTGATGCTAACATCTGTAAATGCTACCTGGAGGAGAAGGGTCTTGAAGTTGCCTGCATACTGCTATTGCTCTATTCAGACTTGACTCATCTTACCAACTTTGGGACTGCTTCATGCTGGCCGGTCTACATGTTCTTTGGAAGTCAATCCAAGTATGTCTGGGCTATACCCACCTCTTTCACCTGTTATCACATTGCATACATGCCATAAGTGTGTCATATTCAAGACATTCATATTCTCTCCTAACGTTTTCACAAGGTACCAGACAGCATTCAAGAATTCTACCAGGAATGGTATTGTAAGGAGAGTAGTACGGCCAACGGCTGTGCTCGATCCAAATGCACTCAAATTACCAGTCTGAGTCTTTCCGTTACACCTGCGCTAGAGTTCCCCTTCGACAAAGCCCCAAACCCTCACGTCCTGGATCGCCAGACTCGGAATGGTCGGCCGAAGGCTATGCTTCTTCTCCCTCTTTTTGAAATGTCTTCCCTTCCTGCCTCTCTGTCTTCTGTCTTGACGTTTTACTTCATTTTCGCCTGCCTTAGCTTGATACACTTGGCAACTTTCCCTTTTACTCCACCATTGTCTTGCTCCGATTCCTTTTCCAAAAAGAAAAGCCCCTTTCAAATTCGATTAAGGCCTCCTTGTTTCATTTATCCTCTCCTTCTCAGCGATTGTTGACATTCTTGCCATGCGAATACCCACTTGTAGTAGCG
>QFEZ01003094.1:0-10562 GCA_003316425.1 Russula lepida
CGTCTGATTTCATCACTTCTGGTGTCAACATGCGCCCTACGTTTTTTGGGTGTTTCCCCGCTCAGAATCCCCCCGAGTACCCAATGGTGATCTACTTACCCAATTCGCCACCGCTCAGCGGTGATAGCCCTGTGACTAAGTAATGCCATTCTTATTCTCTTCACCACTTGTCAAGATCTGCTCATCTCGCTCTCATTTCCAGCTCCCCTACCTTACAACTTGATTATACACCAAAACATACCAAGCTCTTCCTCGATCAGGTCCATGCAAATGCCATCGGGGGCTTCGTGCCCAAGACCAACTCTCCGGATCCGAACTTTGGCAAGTGCCTACAGTGTGCTGCGGTTGATCGGGCGCGGTACAAGGTGAACCCACTCCTGGCACGCTCGTCGTTTTGCACGCAGTGCTTCCAGCAGTACTGCTTCGACCCGAACAACCTAACGAGCTCCTCGGCGCTGCCCAACCGCAAACTCAACTTTGTCAATCCAGACCCTGATGGATTCGCTGGCACCTTGGGGTTCCTATCACGGAATAAAGTACCCATCATCCTCGGGTTTATCGGGTTATTTATCGGCATTACTATTTCCTGCGTATTCTTGTGTGTTTATTCTGGAGAATCATTTGGCATTTGGGTTGATTCTGACGTGGACCACCTTTTCTTCCCTGTAGAATACGGAGAAAACGTCGGACGCGTGAGGCTAAGTACCAAAAGGTCATGCAATTCCACGACGACGACGCGCCATTCTCCCACCACGGAAGGAGCGGTGGCAGCTCGGCATCGCTGACACCGTACGAGCATATGAACTTGTCTTATGTTTCAGAACTTGGACGTCGATGACATGCCTTCATAGACACGGAAAATACTTAAAGTGATATCACATTAGAACTTCTTTTTCTGAGTATTATCGTTTCATTGTTGCATGTCTTGTTGTGTGTACTTTCTAGTCGATTCCTTTGCATAACTATGCGTGGCGACCTAGTATCGACGGACCGCCCAAAAGAAAATGGCTCGGCACTCGCACCTCTCGGCAATGGCATTTTTTTTCAGCATCACTCTTTAAACACCGTTGTCCATGCCCGTACTGGGGGCGAAGGGCCGACTCGTGGACTTGACTTGAAACCGAAAGGTGTTCAGAATTGTCACATTCTGGTTCGATCTGATCGGCGAGAATACTGCCCTTTACACGCACCCATTGCCACCCAACCGAAATATGCAGTGACAGGCTATCGGTTGAAAATGAGGTAGTACCCAAAGCCTTTAGCAGCAAGAGTGTTGCGCAGCACGCGAACAGTGAAGGGCACCGAGCAGAGGCGAGAGGGAGATCAGCTGGGCCCGGGGCAATTTTGAGGACAGCCGGGTCATCGAGGAAATGGTCATGTTCTTCGTGGCTTGCAGAGTGGATTTGTTTGATGTGGTGAGTGGATTTGAGGAATTTGGATAAGGTCGGTGGTTCTGCTCAGGCTGAGGAGATCTGAGCTGTTCGATAGCGTTCCCGAAATTAGCCGCATCAAAGGAATGCAGACCGAGCGCGTCTGTTATACCATTACGACTTCGAATACGAGGGGGCTATGGATGGGCATGTTGGGATTATCGTGGGCGTCAGGACGAGGTCACACAAACCGTCACCTCGGTAACACACGTGACTGAGAGCGCCACCACGCTGCCTAGTTGTTTACGTTAAGTCACGATCCCATTGTTGCCCACAGCATCCTGTTTTCTCCACCTACATATCAATTTTTTTTGAATAGGGAAGGACCTTGCAGTACAAAGGATTTTGACAACAGCTGAGTGGCGTTTGAAACGTGAAACATTGTTGCTGCGCGACTCGGACATCATGATGTTCATCATCCCATCCCATGACGACGCAGCCTGCCGAGCGGCTGCGAGAAACGTAACAAGTTCGCTTTCAAAAACCTACATTATGCGCCTTGCAAAACCGGCAAGCCTTTTCCGACCCATTCGCCCTACTATACCTGCCATATTATTATATGGATTTGTTCAATAGATCGATTTTATTCCCCACGCGAAGCCGGAGGTGAGAATCCCACTCCAAGGACAAGTCCGAGACTCTATCAACGATTGTATAAAGCAATGCGTTCGCCTCACACAGCACGTACTGCACTAGCTATACTCAGGCACAGTACGTACATACGTACTGTGTCCGAGTTTTGCCGATTCAGACTAGTTTCACAATTCACACCCCAGAGAACCATATAACAACGGCATCCTTCTTCTAAGCAACACATGTTGCTCCATCGCTGCCTTTTCGCCCTCGCCCTTGCTTGCGTCGTGCGCGCTATAAATGGGTCCATCACAGACTACGCCCCACTGGTCAACCAGCCTTGTCCCAACCTCGCTACCGATCCCCTCTTGCGCGTCTTCACCCCAGTCAACCAATCCTTGCACCCCCAAGAAGAGAGCTATGTCAACACCCGTCTTACTACCGTCATTCCCAACGAGTGGAAAAACTGGATCAGCGATGGCTCGGCCATCGGATACAACCTCTCTGCGCTCAATAGCAGTAGTTTCCCCAAAATTGGCATCGCCATTAGCGGTGGCGGGTATCGAGCGGCACAATATGGCGCGGGAGTGCTCTCCGCGCTCGATGCACGGAATCAGTCAGGCAAGGCTGCTGGCACAGGGGGATTGTTGCAGGTCAGCTCGTATCTATCCGGGCTCTCAGGTGCGTCTCGGTTTCTTTTAAACGTAAATTATCGAGAATTGTGTGAATTCATGTTTGAGGAACGAATGTATTATTGATGCGCCCTTCCTTGATCTAGGAGGTTCATGGCTTACTGGCTCGCTTTATATGAATGACTTCCCGACCATCGCGGACCTCGTGTATGGGAACGGTAATGATCTGCAGGGCTGGCTACTTGACATCCCACTCTTCTCTCCGGACGGGTTGAATGCCAGTGTCTTTTCTGAGAAGAATAAAGAATTTTACAATAGCATCCTCTCGAGTGTCTTTGCCAAAGCGGGCACGGGGACGTAAGCTGCATGACCACTACCTTCTTGATCAAGATAGGCTTATCCTTTATTATTTATGTATTTCAGAGATACGAGTATAACCGACCTTGGGTCTCGCATTATATCCTATCACTTCTTGAACCAGACCAGCCGTGCGAACTTCTTCACGAATGACACTGCCCACGGTGCGGGTCAGTTGTGGTCCAGAGTGCCGCTTCTTCCATCATGGCAGCAGCATCTGGTACCGTTTCCGATTATCCAGGCAGACTCGCAGCCCGTCGGCTCCAATCGGACCACAGTTCCTCCATCTTCCACAGTGTATGAGGTGAAATTCAGTTCCTCACTTCGCGTACGACCAGATGATCGCTAATGTTTAACGCAGATGACCCCCTTGGAGTTTGGGTCTTGGGATCCTCAACTCTCTGCGATGATAAACATCACTTATGCAGGGACGCACTTAACCAACGGACAACCGGCCAATGGCACTGCGTGTACCACTTTCTTCGACCAAACTGGTTTCATAATGGGCACCAGCGCTAGCTTTTTCAACGTAAGTGTCTTTATCCCTGGTCATCCGTCTCCGAGGAGCTCAATGATACGTCATCACCAGCAAATTTTTGACCCCATCCATAATATTATACTAGGCTTCGACAATAGTTCCTCCTCGGCTCTTTTATTCATGCTCAGCCAGCTGGAGAATCAGTTCCCTAGCCGAGCAGAGGGTGTGGCAGACTGGCCTAATGTACGTCGTTTTCCCACCCGTGGTTGAAGGGTGCGACTGACCGTGATCCTCTACCGGTAGCCCTTTTTTGATCTCGATGTGAAACAAAGTTTCCAGGATGTGAACTCGACTCGGCTGGAGCTCATTGATGGTGGCTCGAATCTCGAAGGCCTACCCCTCGGCCAGCAATTTGTCAGGGCACGAGGCTTGGATGTTGTGGTGGCCGTTGATGCTTCCTCAGATGTCAAGACCAATTTTCCGAAGTAACGTGTTCATATTGTCTCCATCCCCCAGTCAAGCTTAACACCTGCCCTTGGTTCCCATTTGACATAGTGGCACTTCTTTGCTTCTGACAGCATCAAGAATCACGACTCTACTCCAGTCTTCTCATCAGTCATTCCCGCCGCTGCCTGGTAACACGTCTGAGTTCACCACTACTGGTGTCAACATGCGCCCCACGTTTTTTGGGTGTTTCCCCTCTCAGAATCCTCCCGAGTACCCAATGGTGATCTACTTACCCAATTCGCCACCGCGTAGCGGCGGTAGCCCTGTGACCAAGTAATGCAATTCTTACTCTCTTCACCCGTCAAGATCTGCTCATCTCGCTCTCATTTCCAGTTCCAGTACCTTCCTATTTGATTATACCCCAAAACAGACCCAACTCTTCCTCGATCAGGCCCACGCGAATGTAATCGGGGGCTTCGTGCCCAACACGAACTCTCCGGATCCGAACTTTGGCAAGTGCCTGCAGTGTGCTGCGATTGATCGGGCACGGTACAAGGTGAACCCACCCCTGGCACGCTCGTCGTTTTGCACGCAGTGCTTCCAGCAGTACTGCTTTGACCCGAACAACCTAACGAACTCCTCGAAGTTGCATGGCCGCAATATCAACGTATCACAGAATAATATACCCATCTCGCGCAATGAACGGATTTGAGGCGTTGCCGAGCAAGACGAGCGCAACGACGATGACAACGATGAGCGAGGAAGACGATGGGAAGGGAAGGAGGCGAGTTTGAGGTGATACCACACAAGTCGAATGAAATAAAGACACGGACTGATAGAATTGAGACGCGACGCGAAACTTTAGATACCGTGACATGAGATGCCTTTGTAACTATGTCTTAAGCATAGTACGATGGATCTACTTTGGAAACCAGGGTATAACATCGAGTGAGGAAGGATGAAACAGGTGAGGATCAACCGAGGGTGCGAGTGTCTTTCTGCTACTCGCGTTTGATGTCATCGCGAAGCGGTGCACCGAAGTGTACTAATGCACGAGCAGCGGTGCGGACAAAATTTGCCACCATCATCCTCGGTTTTGTCAGCTTATTTATCGGCATTGCTGTTCTCTGCATACTCTTGTGCGTTTAATAATGGCAAGGGGTGTGGGCCAGGCCGGTTTACTACGGCCTGGCTATAGCGCGTAAAGTAGGGCTGATATCACTTCACTCACCACTCAGCATACAGTATATTTAATTAGGTAGCCCCGACAGTTAAATAAGAAAACAAACTGTAGAAATCGTAAAAGGAACCTGAGTTAAAAATAACAACAGTGCACCGTGCCCGGTGTCCGGGGGTTCCGAGTTCCACCGATTAATTGTTCCATCAAATATCAAGACCTCGACTGATTTAGTGATTCCGGCGTCCATGACGAGTCGGCGAGATCTGACCCATGTCCCAATGTATTCTTTTCGTCAGGTCAAGGCTGAATCACTGCCATCTGACTATCAATTGATCAGATTCAAACGACAACTGACGACTCGGACAACTGAAATGGGTGAGACTGAGTCGGTGCTCAATCAAGAGCGCCCGTTGCCCGTTGCCCGTTGCCAAGCTGGAACTGCTTCTCTTAAGCGGCCCAGATAAGCAAGGCGATGTGCCTTAAAGACGCCCAGTACCCATGCTCGACTGAGGCCAACACTCATCTCACTTCACTTCCGATTGGTAACTTCATGTTACATCGTTTATTATCCCCCCTCGCCCTTTCTGGCATAGTGTACGCCATAAACGGGTCCGTCACAGACTATGCCCCACTGGTTAACCAGCCATGTCCCAACCTCACTACCGATCCCCTCTTGCGCGTCTTCACCCCAGCGAACCAATCCTTGCACACTCGCGAGGAGAGCTATGTCAACACCCGCCTTACCACCGTCATTCCCAACGAGTGGGAAAACTGGATTGGCGATGGCTCCGCCATTGGCTACAACTTCTCCTCGTTCAACAGCAGCAATCTTCCCAGAATCGGCATCGCCATTAGCGGCGGAGGGTATCGCGCAGCACAGTATGGCGCAGGGGTGCTCTCTGCGCTTGATGCGCGGAATGAGTCATCCAAGGCTGCCGGCACCGGAGGGTTTTTGCAGGTCACATCCTATTTGTCAGCGCTTTCAGGTGAGCCTCAATTACAAGTCTCAATATCCTCTCCCCCCCTTCTTCTTTCGACGTAAAGTGGCCGACAATTACGTGCGCTGCGTGCATCCATGTTTTATCGGCGTGTAGTTGTGGTTGAAATTTAAGTGTGTCAATTGACACCCTTCGCACCCCATTCAGGCGGCTCATGGCTTACTGGCTCGCTTTATATGAACGACTTCCCGACCATAAAGGACCTCGTGCAAGGGAACGGTGACAACATGACTGGCTGGCTGCTCAACATTCCACTCCTTACTCCAGACGGTACGAATGTCTTTTCCAAGAAGAATCAAAACTGGTATGGTAGCATCCTCTGGAGCGTCTTTGCCAAAGCGCTCGTAGGGATGTAAGTTGCAAGACTTTTATCCTTTCCGACCAAGATAGGCTGACCCTGTAACTTCACTCGCCGCCTATCTATTTTAGGCCTACGAGCATAACCGACCCTTGGTCGCGCATGATATCCTATCACTTCTTGAACCAGACCAGCCGTGCAAACTTCTTCACGAATGACTCTGCCCACGGTGCAGGCCAGTTATGGTCCGACATACCACTTATTCCATCATGGCAGCAGCATCTGGTACCGTTTCCGATTATCCAGGCAGACTCGCGGCCTATCGGCTCCAATCTGACGACCGCGCTTGATCCAACTTCCACAGTGTATGAGGTGAATTTCAGTTCCTCATTTCGCGTACGACCAGATGGTCGCTAATGTTTAATGCAGATGACCCCCTTGGAGTTTGGGTCTTGGGATCCTCAACTTTCTGCCATGGTAAACATCACCTATGCAGGGACTCATTTAACCAACGGACAACCGGCCAATGGCACTGCGTGTACCACTTTCTTCGACCAAATTGGATTCATAATGGGCACCAGCGCTAGCTTATTCAACGTAAGCGTCTTTATACCTGGCCAACCAGCTTAGAGTTCAATGACACGGGTATATGCACCAGCGAATTTTGGACCACGGCCGTAATGCTATACAAGGCTTCGACAATAATTCCGCAAAGGGTCTTTTGTTCACGCTCACCCAGATGGCGGCTGAGTTCCGCAGTCGAGCAGATGATGTCGCAAACTGGCCTAACGTATGTTCTTTCTCTCGGTTGTGAATGAGAAGTGACACTGACCGCGTTAATTGTCGACAGCCTTTCTATAGTCTCGCTGGGAAACTGAATTTCCAAGATTTGAACTCGACTTGGCTGGAGCTCATTGACGGCTCTTCGAATCTAGAAAATGTACCATTGGGCCAGCAATTTGTCAAGGCTCGCGGCTTGGATGTTGTAGTTGCCGTTGACGCTACCTCAGATCTGCATACCGGTTGGCCGAAGTAAGGTTTTCGCTTCGTTTCCAGCCTAATTGAGCTCAAAGTGGTTTTTGGATCCGGTTTGTTTTAGTGGCAGTTCTTTGGTCCTGTCAGCATCGAGAATTATGAATCTGCTCCCGTCTTCCCACCAGTCGTTTCCACCGATACCTGGTAACCCGGCCTTATTCATGTCCACTGGAGTTAACATGCGCCCGACGTTTTTTGGTTGTTACCCCAATCTGAATCCCCCCGAATACCCAATTCTCATCTACTTACCCAACTCGCCACCGCTCGATGGCGATACCCCTGTGACCAAGTAATGCAATTCTTCTTCTCTTCACCACCCGTCAAGATCTGCTCATCTCGCTCTCATTTCTAGCTCCGGTAACTTCCAACTTGATTATGCACCAAAACATACCGAACTCTTCCTCGATCAAGTCCATGCGAATGTCATCGGGGGCTTCGTGCCCAAGACCAACTCTCCGGATCCGAACTTTGGCAAATGCCTGCAGTGTGTTGCGATTGATCGGGCGCGGTACAAGGTGAACCCACCCCTGGCACGCTCCTCGTTTTGCACACAGTGCTTCCAGCAGTATTGCTTCGACCCAAGCAACCCAACGAGTTCCTCGGATCTACCCGGCCGCAATTTCAACTTCGTCAATCCAGACCCTCAGGGCATCTCTGCCGTCTCATCTTTCTTATCGCGGGGTAAAGTGGGCCTCATAGTCGGTTTCTTCGCCTTATTGCTTGTTGTTGCTGGTCTTTCCGTGTTCTTGTGCGTATATTGCCCCCCTCCCCTTGGGCGTCTGAGCTGAGCTGATTCTGACATGGCACACGTCTTCTCTTGTAGAATATGGAGAAAACGTCGGGCGCATGAGTATGAGAAGGTGAAGGGACTCCGCAGTGAAGACGAGTCACCATTCTTCTATGTCAAGACGGACCGCGACAGTTGGAAATCAGTGGCGTCGTATGAGCTTGGCGGCTTACCAGACACGCCATCTTCCAGTAGGCTCGGCGGCTTACCGGACACGCCATCTTCCAGTAGGCTCGGCGGCTTACCGGACATACCATCTTCCAATAGGCTCAGCGGCTTACCGGACACTCCATCTTCCAGTAGGCTCAGCGGCTTACCGGACACGCCATCTTCCAGTAGAACACCACCGATGACAGGCCCGACTTAGACAGGGAGTATACTCACGGATACCGCGTGGGACTTAGGTTTTTTGGATACCATTTGCAGCGTTCCATTGCTGCGGGTGTCTTGTTGGACGCACTAGCTAGATAGGATAACGAACGCTACTCTTCTCGCACTCTGACTGTATCCATTTGACCAATTGATTATATTTCTAGTTTAGTTGCTCGTCAGTCGAGTCATCCTTCTCTTAATTAATAATGATCACAACATTCGACACCACCGCCATCCATGCTCACGTTCGCCTCGCCTGCGCGAGCTGCTCGCGATTCCTGGATTATCCGGCTTCTAGAAAACCACAGCCCTTAGGTCACTCTCGCCTTCTCCCAGCATGATTCTCGCGCCTCGGGAGGTACAGATCTAGAGGCAGGAAGGGTCAAGTGATTGATTGACTCCCGGGCCTAAATTTTCCACAGCCGTCAAATCAGCTGACCTAGAATGTGTGGGGTTAATCTGACACCCGCCTAAAGCGTGTAGTATTTGGACCTACCCTGTCTTTGTAGCCTGAACACGATCGGTGCTGGAGCCTTTAGATGAGAGTGTGGCTGTGCGTCGTCCTCGAGCTGCCATTTCTTTCGGGAGTTCTCGAGTCAGATGCACATAGGCTTTGCATGTTGCCCTGAGGAAGCGTCATGTCGCCGCAGTGCGGCAGTGAACGAATGGGTGCTATCAGTATGGATGCCAGAATTTCATATCAGACGTTGGCAAATTCAATTGAAGATCTGTGACGATGTTGTTTTTATGTCCAGAAGGCAGACACTACTAGAATCGTAACTGAAGTACCTGGAGAATATCTTCAAAATCGCGACCCGCTGGCTTCATGCCCGGGACGTTGTTCCCAAAATGCAATGTCTGGTAATAGTACCTCAGCTGAACAACGGGACTTTACGAAACCTGATCCCACACCCTTACCTACCCTCACCTCGCAGACACACAACCGCTCAGGGGAGGGAAGGCCCTGCACGGCCAGTTACAGCGTATTCCGAAAACCTTGTCGTGCGCCATTTTGTTAAAAAAAATTGAGTGGCATCCGGCAAACTCCGTTAGGTGCAGCATTCGCACTGGTTATGTATTCTGAGTGTGCTGCACACATCCACGGCCTTGGAAACTTTGGAGAAATATGTAGCGGCCCAGTGAGGCCCCACTTGCAGAGTAATGGAGTGTGCGCAAGCATGTATGACTGGCATCGTCGGCCACCAGCGCTTCAACCTCTCAGGCTCAGTGTAGCCCTTCATTTACATCCCTGACACTGCCGCATGTGTCCGCGGCCTTAACGACTTTGTGGACGCGTGTAGAATACTTAATTGGGTATCACTACAAGATATAGAGTTCCGCAGAGGCCCGGGCAACCATTAGCGACGCTCCTGCCCCTAAGGGGTCACTAACAAAGACTAGTGTGAGTCGCGCACACTAGCGCACACTCTGCTGCTCTGAAATTGAGGCTACACTGGTAAAATGCATGCTTTACTTGTACCGCTAAGGCTGCGCGTAGGTGCGGCAATGTCAGAAACAGAAGGGAAGACTGCACTGAGCCTAAGGGGTCACTAACAGAGGCAGCAGTTCTTGAAGGTCGCGCACGCTAATACACGCTCTGTTGCTTTCCATGTAAGGTCGCACTAAACTACTACATGCGTCCTTGAAGTTGCTAAGGCCGGGGACACATGCGGCAGTGTCAGGAATGTAAATGAAGGGCTACACTGAATCTGAGAAGTTGAAGTGCTGGTGGCCGACGATGCTAGTCATGCATGCTTGTGCACACTCCACTACCCTGCAAGTGGGATCTCACTTGGTCACTACATATTTCTTCAAAATTTGTTAAGGCCGCGGATTTGTGCAGCACACTCAGAATACATAGCCAGTGCGAATGCTGCACCAAACGGAGTTTGCCGGATGCCACCCAAATCCATATATTATGCGGTGAATCACGGAAAAGGAAATTTAGTCAGCAAGGCAGGATTGGTCAGCACTA
>QFEZ01003097.1:0-15629 GCA_003316425.1 Russula lepida
ACTACTGTACATACTATGCAACATTGAATCGTCTTTCTGACTACGACAGAGTTGTGCTCGATAAAATAATTATCTTTGAACGCCGAGATATCTACGTGTGTTTGTAGGGGATCAATAGTCGCCAATGGGAGCGATGGCTAGAACGCAGCCAACAAGAACCATGACCACGATCATGTAATCGGCATGAATGAAGTCAACTGTGTCAGACAGCAGACAGCCTGGGCGATGCATGAATGAGATTGTTCCACATTCTGTTTACATCCGAGCCACAAAAGGACCTCACCTTCGTGATCGATCGCTCAGTCTATCGTTCTTGTGGCCCCGGAGGAAAAGGAATGCCACTTTGAGGCAGCGCGCTATGCTACCGTATGACCCACGACTACCACAGATATGACCAGGTATAAAAGATCTTGCCAGGTGCTCCGTGTGGACCGACCTCATCTCATCCAACTCCAAGTGGAAGAAGCTTCGGCACCAAACTCACCTCCCGTACGCTTTTCATGACCTCTCCTCCAACTTCACAAATAAAACCCAAACGCCCAGTCATGTCACACAGGTACAGCCTGCGACCACATGCCAAGGGTCGTCAGGCTCATCGGACTGCCGATGAACCCGAAGGCCAAGTCAAGGGTACAACAAGTCAAAGCACCGGCGTCGAGTCGCGCCCCATGACACCGTACCCGTCCAGGGCAGCCCATAATACCCCAATACCCACACAGGAGTCAGAAGAAGACTGGCAACATACGATCAGGTATCGTGTGCAAGCCCCAGCCGAAACATCGGAAGAGATCGAAGCAGCTCGCAAGCGCGTAGAAGTAAGATGCATTGCAGAAGCCTCTCGCATTCGGCGAGAGCAAATCGTGCGTGGGTATGAAGAGGACCTGCACGCGTTGCGCGCGCGGATCATGGCTCTTCGTAGTGAATGCGAGGTCCGAGTTGAAAGGGTACAGAGGAAGTGGGAGCGAGACTGGGCGATTGAGCGGGGCAAGGTGGTAGTGGTGGTCGGGGAAGGAGAGAAAGAGAAAGACAAAATAACGAAAACATACCGGGGAGACGTGGTCGATATGGCGGTCGATGAAGATTAAGCGCCAACATAAACATCACTGACCACCGATGACGACGAAGACCGTCAGTGGCAGTGGCCATCCCGGTCTGCCCCGTTACTCTGCCCGGCTCTGAAACTGATTTCCCACCATCCATCCCATCTAGCTCCTTATCCCTGCGACCAAAGCAGCCACCTCACATAGGAATGTTCCCATCGTCGAACAAGGAGGTGGGCCCTTTGCGACGACCAGTGCCACCGAATGAAAGGGGACACATTAGCAGCAGCAGCAGCAGCCGGCTCCACCCGAGTCAGCCACAACCGCTGCGGCGCCAGCCAGCACAGTTGATGGTGGTTCCCACCACCTCTTCAATAGCTCAGCCGTCCTGGACTCTGAAATGCCTTTCGGGGACAAAGAGTTAGAGATGGATGCCATTGGATGGATGGATGAAACTTTGTGAATCGGGTTAGCAATGATGGACAGATGGACAGAGCGTACCGACGGAGAACGAAGCCAATTGAAAACTTATTTGTTGTTGCATGACCATCGCAATCGGTGCTCGCATTGTCTCGTAATTTGGCAAGGGCAGACCAACTCGATAATTTAATGTGGTAGCAAGATGTGACAGTAACGTGTGACTGACCATACTCACGTGAGGATCCGTACGCGTACCGTGCATGTGACTACTCCTCGTGGCGCCCTCCTCTTCCGAAAACGTCAGTCTTTCTCCAGAGCAACAGTATACGTTAACAAAGGTACACTATACTCTTACTTCATGCAAAGACAAGTCCTCACTCCCGTAATCCACAGGCATTTGACCCTACGTCCGAGTCATATGGGCATGGGAATAACAAGAACGAAAACACCAACAAGTCCTGCATCCATACTTCAAGACTGTCCCGCGTGTTCCTCAGGTGCAGCTCATCGGCAACGGCACAGTGCTCAATTACGAGGGCCTTGAGGTCGTAGCGCTCAGACATCCTTCCCACACCACCTTCTCCAAGACCGCCGTCCCTCCTGCTGACGAAGCAGCAGGCATCACGCGTTTCTGTTGTTGGCGCATGGACGCAGCGCTGTATGATCTCTCCCCACCCAAAGTGACAATGCTGTACGCGATTCGCGTACCGCAAGGCCTGAAACAGACATGTTGGTATGATGATGGAACAGGCGATACGTTGCCCATCCCGCTTGGCACGACCGCATTCATCTCGGGGAAGACGTTCGATATCCTTCCGTGGGTGTTGCAGAGCGTCGCGGTACGTGCTAGAGTGCGCTATGTTCCTCATCTGTTCAAATAAATGATGCCTGCGGCTGCGCACAGCACGGGACTTATGATCGGTAGCGAAGGGAAGGGAAGGAAGTGGCTTTGAACGAGCTACCACCGTGAACAGAAGATACGATCAAAGTGTTTCCCATGGTGCGTGTTCCATTCCCTCCTTTCCTCTTTCATCGATTTTTAGTGATTAGCTCTGCCTGATCTTACGAGTTCCGTATCCGTCCAACCATGTCTTTCCTCCGCAACACGCTCTCTACGCTCTGCCCCAGTCCACACTCACCAAGTCATCCTCGTCCAACCTTCCTTTCTACTTGGGTGGCGCCGGTGTCACAGGTCTTGCCACACACTTCTACCTCGGCGGTTCCCCTGCTTTGTTCTCCTCCACCTCCAAGCCAAAACAAAACCAAGAAAAATCCACGCTAGACCCTGATAATTTCCTCAATCTCAAGCTCAAATCCGTCGAGTCCTACAACTACAATATCTCGCGCTTCACCTTTGAGCTCCTCAACAGTGGCGCGGCGCTCTCGCCCATCACCTCTCTCGTCGTCGTGCGCCCGTCCGAGGGCAGTCAAAACGCACCCGCGGGTAATAAGGGCAATTTGGCCATTCACGCATACACGCCCATTCCGAGCCCGGATCATGAAGGCGAGCTGGTGTTGCTAATTAGGAAGTACGAGAATGGAGTTTAACAAGTACGTGCATGAGAGGCTCAAGCCCGGCAACACACTTGCCATCAAGGGTCCCATCCCTAAATTCCCCTACAAAGGTACGTTGTGCCACCCTCCCTTCCTTTTTCTCTGTTTTCTCACGTGAACCATTGGAACCGGCCACAGCGGCCGTCATCTGTCCGTGGTCCATCCCATCCTAGCGAACGAATTTGAGGATGTAGCGTTGGTCGGCGGTGGATCGGGCATCACGCCTCTATATCAACTCGTGAACCACACGCTCAACGATCCGGTAAACCGAACGCGATTCACTTTGCTCTATTCCAACTTTACCAAAGCCGACATCTTGCTTCGTGACGAGCTCAATGCGCTCCAATGCGCTCATCCGCACACTTTCAAAGTCGTACATACTCTCGATAAACCACCCGCTGCTTGCTGTACCGACGCGTCGGGGTACGTCAGTCGCGAGCTCATCAAGGCCCACGTCCCCCCTGCCGAAAAGGGCGATAAGGTCAATGTGTTCATATGCGGTGCGTCATTATTTACACTTGTCTGTTCTTCCGTGCTGATTTTTCCTTCTCCCCCTTTTCCTTTTTTGTGTTTGCGCATGGGCGGAATAGGCCCACCGGGACAAGTCATTACGGTCGCGGGGAAAGTGGATGGTATGAAGCAGGGCCCAATCAGTGGTGTCCTCAATGAGCTAGGATATACTGAGGACCAGGTTTTCAATTTTAGAATGCTGATGGCCGGCGTCGGGCCTCACGCCAAAATGCGAAACTTGAACTTATTCTGAAACAATATCTGTACTGTATAGAGGAGAAATAGAGTATGTACTTTCCGGTTCGATACCTGAAGGCTTTGCATGTGCGCTGCAAGAGTGCCCAACGTCTGGCATAACGTCCGGCATACTCTCATCTATCGCAATCTGGCCAGAGACGTGGCCGCAGCGCAAAACCCGTTGCATCGACGTATTTAAGAAATGCGTGGGTGATTCACCTGTGTTTTGTACCGATGCTTAGCTACAGTATACTGGGTAGAGCAGGTGATCGAGAAAGTACACTGTGACGAGTGGTTTAATCGCACTGTGAGTGTGGGCCCGGTCTTGTATGATGCATGGAGTTGGTAGCTTGAATTCAAGCCCCTCAACGTGGGACAGGGCCAGGCGGCGGTTAGTTGATTAACTTTGGCAGTTGCGAATGGGTGATGGGTGTCCCTGCTGATCGAGCGATGGCTAGAACGCAGCCAACGAGGATCATGACCACGATCTTGTAATTGACATGCATGAAGTCAAGTGTGTCAGACAGCCTGAGCGATGCATGAATGAGATTGTTATTGTTCCACATTCGGTTTACATCCGAGCCACAGTCGATTGCTTAGTCTATCATTTCTTGTGACATCGGAGGAAAAGGAATGCTACTTTGAGGCCAGCGCGCTATGCCACCGTATGGTCCACGACTACCACAAAATACAGTATGATTTGGGTGCGATGCTGCGGTCACGATTGACGCAGACCACATCCGCAGATCAAAGTGAGAGATACGACCAAGTATAAAAGATCTTGCGAGGTGCTCCGTGTGGACCAACCTCATCTCGTCCAATTCCAAGCGGAAGAAGCTTCGGCACCAAACTCACCCGTATGCCTTTCATAACCTCTCCTCCAACTTTACAAATAACACCAAATGCCCAGTCATGTCACACAGGTACAGCCTGCGACCATACGCCAAAGGTCGTCAGGGACATCAGACCACCGATGAGCCCGAAGGCCAAGTCAAGGGTACAACAAGTCAAAGCACCAGCGTCGAATCGCGCCCCACGACACCATACTCGTCCAGGGTAGTCCATAACACCCGAATACCCACATAGGAGTCAGAAGAAGACTGGCAGCGTACGATAAGGTATCGCGTGCAAGGCCCAGCCGAAACACCAGAAGAGATCGAAGCAGCTCGCAAGCGCGTAGAAGCAAGACGCATTGCAGAAGCCTCTTGCATTCGGCGAGAGCAAATCGTGTGTGGGTACGAAGAGGACCTGCGCACGTTGCGCGTGCGGATCATGGCTCTTCGTAGTGAATGCGAGGTCCGAGTTGAAAGGGTGCAGAGGAAGTGGGAGCGAGATTGGGCGATTGAGCGGGGCGAGGTGGTACTGGTGGTTGGGGAAGATGTGGAGACGGGAGGGGAGGAAGAGGAAGACCAAATAACAGAAACATACCGGGAAGACGCGATCGATATGGCGGTCGATGAAGATTACGCGCCAACAGAAACGTCACTGACCACTGATGACGACGAACACCGTCAGTGGCAGTGGCCATCCCGGTCTGTCCCATCACTTTGCCTTGCTCTGAAACTGATTTCCCACCATCCATCATCCCATCTAGCTCCTTATCCCTGCGATCACAGCAGCCACCTCACATGGGAATGTTCCCATTGTCGAACAAGGAGGTGGGCCCTTTGCGACGACCAGAGCCACCGAATGAAAGGGGACACATTAGGAGCAGCAGCAGCCGGCTCCACCCGAGTCAGCCGCGACCGCTGCGGCGCCAGCCAGCACAGTTGATGGTGGTTCCCACCACCTCTTCACATGGCTTATAGCTCTAGCTCAGCCATTCTGGGCTCTGAGACACCTTTCGGGGATAAAGATTTAGAGATGGATAGATGGATGAAACTTTGTGAATCGGGTTAGCAATGATAGACAAATGGGCAGAGCGTACCGACGGAGAACGAAACCCATTGGAAACTTATTTGTTGTTGTTGCATGACCATCGCAATCGGTGCTTGTATTGTGTCGTAATTTGGCAAAGCCAGACCAACTCGAGTAGATGTGGTACTAGTAGCAAGATGTGACAAAAATGTGTGACTGACCACACTCACGTGAGCCGGGAATGCGACGCGAAAGCACCTCTCGTCGTCGTCGTGCGCCCGTCCGAGGGCAGTCAAAACGCACCCGCGGGTAATAAGGGCAATTTGGCCATTCACGCATACACGCCCATTCCGAGCCCGGATCATGAGGGCAAGCTGGTGTTGCTAATTAAGAAGTACGAGAATGGAGTTTTAGCAAGTACGTGCATGAGAGGCTCGAGCCTGGCAACACACTTGCCATCAAGGGTTCCATCCTTAAATTCCCCTACAAAGGTACGTTGTGCCACCTTCCCTTCCTTTTTCTCTGTTTTCTCACGTGAACCATTGGAACCGGCCACAGCGGCCGTCATCTGTCCGTGGTCCATCCCATCCTAGCGAACGAATTTGAGGACGTAGCGTTGATCGGCGGTGGATCGGGCATCACGCCTCTATATCAACTCGTGAACCACACGCTCAACGATCCGGTAAACCGAACGCGATTCACTTTGTTCTATTCCAACTTTACCAAAGCCGACATCTTGCTTCGTGACGAGCTCAATGCGCTCATCCGCACACTTTCAAAGTCGTACATACTCTCGATAAACCACCCGCTGCTTGCTGGACCGACGCGTCGGGGTACATCAGTCGCGAGCTCATCAAGGCCCACGTTCCCCCTGCCGAAAAGGGCGATAAGGTCAATGTGTTCATATGCGGTGCGTCATTATTTACACTTGTCTGTTCTTCCGTGCTGATTTTTCCTTCTCCCCCTTTTCCTTGTTTGTGTTTGCGCATGGGCGGTATAGGCCCACCGGGACAAGTCATTACAGTCGCGGGGAAAGTGGATGGTATGAAGCAGGGCCCAATCAGTGGTATCCTCAATGAGCTAGGCTATACTGAGGACCAGGTTTTCAATTTTTAGAATGCTGACGGCCGGCGTCGGGCCTCACGCCAAAATGCGAAACTTGAACTTATTCTGAAACAATATCTGTACTGTATAGAGGAGAAATAGAGTATGTACTTTCCGGTTCGATACATTGACCATACATTCGACTGGATTTTGGGCTTGGCAACTCACTTGTAAACACACGAGCTTATCGTGTTACCGTAATAAACGGCTTCCTAGATGTGTCCGTGGGCAGCACGGGCCACCGCTAGTACAGTACGAAAACAGTATATTTCTCTGATACAGTATATTTAAGAGGAATGCAACCGTACATGGCAATCATGGGAGTACATAGTTCAATGAAAGCACTCGACACAGGCGTCGTCCCTTGACCATATCAGTTACAGTGAGGAACACCAGGAAAAATGGCGACTGGTAAGAGGATGGGATCAAACGTAATCGGGACAGGAAGTAAGTTAGAGACTTCTGATTTATCATCGTATCCTGACCACTTACCTTATTCACACCACCGAGAAACAATCACAGGGTGACCGGCGAGCCGTCGCGCGACGAAGAACTTCTTAATGGCATCTTCGACAGGTCTCGAGTTCACGTTCCCCAAGAAGAGACTCTGCAGGGCAGGTAACACTTCTATCACCCTTTCCCCAACGAGCTCTTGCAGGGCGAGTGCGATAGATAACGTCAACTTCCAGGATAAGTAAAGATTTTTCACACTGGAAAATGGACGTAAAACTTCCAGCCATTGGCTGTCCTCGATGTTATCGCGCCAATAATATGGTAGAAAGTCATCGCAGATGTAGAGGTGTTCTATCGTGTGAATGAGAGCCCGAGGTAAGGCCGAGCTGTAGATCTGTGCGAGGGACGACAGCTTCCAATCCGACTGGCTGCATGAGATCCCCAACTCGAGCCCCTTTGAAAGTTCAGGTGCGGGTGTCTTCCTAACCGTGTAACCAGAAAGGACCACACGTGCTGTATTAAGTGTCTTGAGGTTTGGTGTACGACCAATGAACTGGGTGAGTTGTGGAATGTCGAATATGAGTTGATGGAAGAATATTATTTCCACTCTGTCGAGTAAAGGGGTATCGATCCGGGCCACGAGATCCTCCAGGTATTCACTGGCTCCTCTGAAGTGAAATATAGTGAGAGCTGGGAGGATGGAGCGTGTGAGCGGAGGTGGACGTCGGCTTTCTCTCTTAGGGCGAGGTAGAGGGTATTCGAATTTCAGCCAAAATTCTTCCAGACTAGTCGACGTGGAGAGACCACTGACGATCGCCTCGGGGGTGAAGTAACCTGAATTTGGAACATCCCAAAGGTCAAGAGTAACGAGGTGAGTGGCCGACAAAAGTAGTTTTGGTAGTCCCGGAAATGAAATGCGGTATAATTGGAGACGTCGCAGACGCGGTGCAGTTCCACCCAGGAACGATTCCGGGACAATCGGCGGCGCTGTAGGATAAAGATAATCCCACATCAGATCTGTCAGCGCCAGGTACGGCTTCTGCATTGATGCCCAGACTTCCTCGAATTCCGTACTTGAAGCACTTGTGAAGTTGATTTCACATACGCGGTCACTGTGTTCAAGTGCCGCCATGATGTCATCAATCCTTCGTGAGCCTTTTACGACGATAGGTAAAGGTGGCCAGACAGCCAGCATCTCCATAACTCGTGTTTCTTCTGTGCAGAAAAGTCGGAGATTCAGGCGAAGTGGCGAACCAAAAACAAGGGATCGCCATTTTCGGCACACGTGCACCAACGTATGCCATGCCTGCATTTCGAGAGAGTCCTCGTCCTCGTCTTCTGGGACTTGATCCAGATAGCAATCAAATATTTCCAAGAGGGCAACGTCAGGGAGCACGTCGATTGTCACTCGGCCTACATCCTACCGGTCAGCAGCGGTCCCAGGCTGTTGCTCAAAAGACATACGTACATCGGCGTCCCTTGGCGGATCCCTCCCCAGTCTCATGAAATGCACAGGTTTTCGTGAATGGCTTCTTCAAACGACGGCGACGGAGTTGCATCAATGACCCTGGGCGACGAGGAAATGGTGGCGGGGTATGCTAAGGAGACCGGATGACAGAGTTACTCTCGGACAAGCCTATCGGACATTTTCTCAGTTATTTCGGTAATCTAGTGAGTGAATTTTCGCTGACATACTGCGGTGGGCTCGTTGATGAAGATTCAGCGTTGGGGGAAGTATGAGAAGACGAAGGGAATGCTTCAAGTTACCCACCACTACACGTTTATAAGACGTGCAAACCCTAATACACAGCCCTCCCAAGCATGAGGCATTTCCCATCCCTTGAGCTAGACTAAGCTTGTGATCCGCCAACAGTCACTCTACAGCCTGAGTACATGCCACCTGCTACTGGATTCAAGGCTATTCTGAAGGATACCACTGGATATTTGCTAGCAGGCTAAAGTATGCGGATGGGAGACAAGCCTATTCAACCGAAGAGTGATTCGGAGGTGGTCTATGGGACGAGGAGCGTTAAGGTGCGTGTTGGAGGTGAGGCAGCCACGCGTTGGGCAGGACCGGGCCGGCAGGACCGCCCGGATAGCGTCGTTACACCAGACTTCCGACAACTTCCAACGAACGATCGGACTGATAACACCTCATTGAGTTACTGCTCTCCTCATTACAATCGGACAATTTTCGAATTTCCTTAGTTACCTATGTACTTAGTATTCATCATTACGCTCCTTACACCCTTTGCTAATCATGCATCTAGCACACTTTCATGTGTACAGATAGATGAAAATTTATGACAGTTCTTTTCACAAAAATCTGAGCAAGCTTTTACTCGTACAGCACGGCCGCCCAAGGGAACTTGAAGGCGTTGCATGTGCGCTGAAAGAGTGCCCAACGTCCAGCATAACGTCCGGCATACTCTCGTCTATCGCAATCTGGCCAGAGACGTGGACGCAGCGCAAAACCCGTTGCGTCGACGTACTTAAGAAATGTGCGGGTGATTCACCCGTGTTTTGTACCGATGCTTAGCTACAGTATACTGGGTAGAGCAGGTGATCGAGAAAGTACACTGTGACGAGTGGTTTAATCGCACTGTGAGTGTGGGCCCGGTCTTATATGATGCATGGAGTTGGTAGCTTGAATTCGAGCCCCTCAACGTGGGACAGGGTCAGGCGGCGGATAGTTGATTAACTTTGGCCGTTGCGAATGGGTGATGGGTGTCCCTGCTGATCGAGCGATGGCTAGAACGCAGCCAACGAGGATCATGACCACGATCTTGTAATTGACATGCATGAAGTCAAGTGTGTCAGACAGCCTGAGCAATGCATGAATGAGATTGTTATCGTTCCACATTCGGTTTACATCCGAGCCACGGTCGATTGCTTAGTCTATCATTCTTGTGACATCGGAGGAAAAGGAATGCTATTTTGAGGCCAGCGCGCTATGCCACCGTATGGCCCACAACTACCACAAAAATACAGGATTTGGGTGCGATTGACGCAGACCACATCCACAGATCAAAGTGAGAGATACAACCAAGTATAAAAGATCTTGCGAGGTGCTCTGTGTGGACCGACCTCATCTCGTCCAACTCCAAGTGGAAGAAGATTCAGCACCAAACTCACCCGTATGCCTTTCATAACCTCTCCTCCAACTTTACAAATAACACCAAATGCCCAGTCATGTCACACAGGTACAGCCTGCGACCACATGCCAAGGGTCGTCGGGGATATCAGACCGCCGATGAACCCGAAGGCCAAGTCAAGGGTACAGCAAGTCAAAGCACCGGCGTTGAGTCGCGCCCCACCCCAATACCCACACAGGACTCAGGAGATGACTGGCAGCGCACGACAAGGTATCGTGTGCAAGGCCCAGCCGAAACACCAGAAGAGATCGAAGCAGCTCGCAAGTGCGTAGAAGCAAGACGCATTTCAGAAGCCTCTCGCATACGGCGAGAGCAAATCGTGCATGGGTACGAAGAGGACCTGTGCGCGTTGCGTGCGCGGATCAAGGCTCTTCGTAGTGAATGTGAAGTCCGAGTTGAAAGGGTGCAGAGGAAGAGGGAGCGAGATTGGGTGATTGAGCGGGGCGAGGTGGTAGTGGTGGTTGGGGAAGACGTAGAGACGAGAGGGGAGGAAGAGAAAGAGAAAGAGAAAATAACAAAAACAGACCAGGAAGATGCGGGCGATATGGCGGTCGATGAAGATTACACGCCAACAGAAACGTCATTGACCACTGATGACGACGAAGACCGTCAGTGGCAGTGGCCATCCCGGTCTGTCCTGTCACTTCTCCCTGCTCTGAAACTGATTTCCCACCATCCATCCAATCTGAATCTAGCCCTTTGCGACGACCAGTGCCACCGAATGAAAGGGGACACATTAGTAGCAGCAGCAGCAGGCAGCTCCACCCGAGTCAGCTGCAACCACTACGGCGCCAGCCAGCACAGTTGATGGTGGTTCCCACCACCTCTTCGCATGGCTTATAGCACAGCTGTCCTGGACTCTGAACCTTTCGGGGACAAAGATTTAGAGATGGATGGATGAAACTTTGTGAATCGGGTTAGCAATGATAAACAGATGGTCAGAGCGCACTGACGCGGGAGAACGAAGCCAATCGAAGAGGGTTATTTGTTGTTGCATGACCATCACAACCGATGCTCGCATTGTGTCGTAATTTGGCAAAGCCCAGGCCAGATTCGAGTACTGTAGATGTGCATGTGGTAGCAAGAGGTGACAGTAACTTGTGACTGATCATACTCACGTGAGCTGGGAACGCAACTGACCAATGAATCCGAGTCCTACTCTCATAACGCCCTCCTCTTCCGAAACGTCAGTCTTTCTCCAGAGCAGCAGTATGCGTTGACAAAGGTACAATATACTCTCACTTCACGCAAAGGAAAGCCCTCACTCCCGTCATTCACAGGCATTTGACCCTACGTCTGAGTCATATGGGTATGGGAATAACACGACCGAAAAGACCAACAAGACCGACAAGACTATCCTGCATCCATACCTCAAGACTATCTCGCGTGTTCCTCGGGTGCAGCTCATCGGCAACGGCACAGTGCTCAATCACGAAGGCCTTGAAGTCGTAGCGCTCAAACATCCTACCCAGATCCCACCGCGACAAGACCGCCGTCCCTCCTGCTGACGAAGCAGCAGGCACCATGCGCTTCTGTTGCTGACACATGGACGCAGCGCTCTACGATCTCTTCCCGCCCAAAGTGACAACGCTGTACACGATTCGCGTACCGCAAGGCCCGAAACAGACATGTCGGTATGATGATGGAACATGCAATACGCTCTCCATCCCGCTCGGCACGATCGCATTCATGTCGGGGAAGACGATGTTCGATATACTTCCGCGGGTGTTGCAGAACGTCGCGGTATGCGCGAGAGTGCGCTATGTTCCCCATCCGTTCGAGTGGATGATGTCTGCAGCTGCGCACAGCACGGGACTTACGATCGAGAGCGAAGAGAAGGAAGTGACTTGCTTTGAACGAGCTACCACCGTGGACAGAAGATAAGATCGAAGTGTTTCCCGTGGTGCGCTTACCATTCCCTCCTTCCCCTTTCATCTGTCTCTAGTAATTAGCTCCGCCTGATCTTACGAGCTCCGTATCCGTCCAACCATGTCTTTCCTCCGTTTCGCAACGCGCACTCTACATTCTGCCCCATTGCGCCATTTAGCACCCCCACCGGGGCACCTTCCTTTCTACTTGGGTGGCGCTGTTTGTCTATCGCAATCTGGTCAGAGATGTGGCCGCAGCGCAAAACGCGTTGCGTCGACGTACTCAAGAAATGTACGGGTGATTCACCTGTGTTTTGTACCGTTGCTTAGCTACAGCATACTGGGCAGAGTGGGAGATTTAGAAAGCACACCGACGAGATGCTTAATCGCGCTGTGAGTGCGGCCCGGACTTGTGTGATGAGTGGAGTTGGTAGCTTGAATTCAAGCCCCTCAACGCGGGACAGGGTCAGGCGGCGGATAGTTAATTAACTTTGGCAGTTGCGAATGGGTGATGGGCCTCCCTGTTGATCGAGCCATGGCTAGAACACATCATGACCACGACCTTGTGGTCGAGGCCCTACGCTCACGATGCGGTCATGCGGAGGGGCTCGAGAACTCGATCGCGCAGATCGCGCGCGACGAGCCACAGAGGAAGATTGTGGTCACAACGCACCACGCTCCAATGAGACAGGGTACGAGCGATCCGAAATATAACGGAGGGCCGAATAATTCCGCATTTGCGACGGAGATGGTAGCCGGGCCGTTGTTGGGATCACGAGCGGATCCGGGTGTGGATGTTTGGTCACACTCACTGGAATTGTGATTTTCTGAGGGAAGGCATCCGGGTCGTGAGCAATCAGCGAGGCTACAAAGACGGATCGCCTGGCTTCATGCTCACTAAAGTCGTTGAGGTGTGAAGCTGATTAGCCCGCACTCAACTGACTTGTATCGAGTTGTAGATGTGCGATGTTACATACACAATGTCATTGGATTCTACGGCCTGCTTGAATTGAACAGTGTATTCGACGAGCGTAACTTTACCACGCAATGCAATATAGTTATCGTGTTACTGTACTAAACGGCTTCCTAGCTGTGCCCATGCGCAACACGGGCCACTGCCAGTATGAAACTGTATTATTTCTCTGGTACAGTATATTTAAGAGGAATGCAACCGTACATGGCAACATGGGGGTACACAGCTCAATGAAAGCGCTCGACACTGGAGTCGTCCCTTGGCCATATCAGCTACGAGTGAGGAACACCAAGAAAAATAGCGACTGGTAAGTGGATTAGATCAAATGTAGTTGGGAGAGGAAGTAGAGACTTCTGATAAGTCATTGTCATCTAACCACTCATCTATGTCCCAGTGAGAAACAATTATAGGGTGATCGGCGAGCTGTCGCGCGGCGACGAACTTCCCAATGGCTTCCTGGACAGGTCTCGACGGGTGGAGCTCCTCCAAGAAGAGAGTCTGCAGGGCAGGTAACACTCCTATCACTCTTTCCCCAACGAGCTCTTGCAAGGCGGGTGCAAAAGATGGCGTCAACATCCGGGATAAGTAAAGATTTTTCACACTAAGGAATGGATGTAAAACTTCCAGCCATTGGCCATCCTCGATGTCATCTTGCCAATGAGGTGGTAGAAAGTCATCGCGGATGTAGAGGTGTTCCGTCGTGGGAATGAGAGCCTGAGGTAAGGCCGAGCTGTAGATTTGTGCCAGGGACGACAGCTGCCAATCTAACTGTCTGCATGAGACGCATAACTCGAGATGTCCAGGAAATGCCTGGGGGAGTATGACCCTAACGTATCCCGGGGAAAAGACCACACGTGCTTCACCTTGTGTCCTGAGTTTTGGTGTACGACCAATGAACTGGATGAGTTGTGGAGTATCGAATATGAGTTGATGGAAGAATATTATTTCCAGGCTGTCAAGTAGAGGGGTATCGATGCGGGCCACAAGATCCTCTAGGTATTCACTGGCCCCCTTGAAGCGAAATATAGTGAGGGCTGGGAGGATGGAGCGTGTGAGCAGAGGCGGACGTCGGCTTTCCCTCTTAGGGCGAGATAGAGGGGATTCGAATACCAGCCCAAGTACTTCCAGACTAGTCGAGGTGGAGAGACCAGTGACGATCGCCTCGGGAGTGAAGTAACCTGAACTTGGAATGTTCCAAAGGTCGAGAGTGACGAGGTGAGTGGCCGACAAAAGTAGTTTGGGCAGTCCCGGAAATGGAATGCGGTCCAAGCTGAGGCGTCGCAGACGCGGTGCAGATCCACCCAGGAACGATTCCGGGACAATCGGCGCCGCTCCATGATCATCCCGCCACCAAATCCTCAGATATGTCAACGCCAGGTACGGCTTCTGCATCGGTGCCAAGACTTCCTCCAATTCCAAACTTGTAACATGCCAGAGCCTGATTTCACATACGCGGTCATTTGGTTCAAGTGCCGCCATGATGTTATCAATGCCCCGTGTTGGCTCGCCATCTTGCCATACGACGATAGGTAAAGGTGGCCAGACAGCCAGCATCTCCCTAACTGGTGTTTTTTCTGTGCAGAAAAGTCGCAGATTCAAGCGACGTGGCGAACCAAATACAACAGATCGCCATTTTTGACACACGTGCACCAGCGTATGCCATGCCCGTATTTCTCGAGAGTAATCGTCTTCTCGAACTTGATTCATATAGCAATCAAATATTTCTAAGAGGGCAACATCAGGGAGCACGTCGATTGTCACTCGGCCTACATCGCACCGGTCAGCAGCAGTCCCGGGTATTGCGCAAAAGACATACGTACATCGGCGTCCCTTGGCGGATCCCTCCCCGGTCTCATGAAATGCACATGTTTCCGTCAATGGCTCCTTCAAACGACAGTATATCTGCATCAATGACCCTGGGCGGCAAGGAAATGATGGCGGGCCGATGACGGGGTATGTTAAGGAGGCCGGATGACAGAGTTGCTCTCGAGTAAGCCTATCGGAGGTATTCTCAGCTATTTCGGTAATCTAGTGAGTAAATTTCCGTTGACATACTGCGGTGGGCTCATTGATGAAGATTTAGCGTTGGGGGAAGTATGAGAAAACGAAGGGAATGCTTCAAGTTACCCACCACTACACGTTTATAAGACGTACAACCCCTAATACACAGCCTTCCCAAGCATGAGGCATTTCCCACCCCATGAGCTAGACTAAGCTCCGCCAACAGTTACCTTGAATCCAGTAGCAGGCGGCATGTATGTAGAGCTATCCTGAAGGATACCACTTGTGGATATTTGCTAGCAGGCTAAAGTATGCGGATGGGAGGCATTTATGCAAGCCAGATCAGCCGAAGAGCGATTTGGAGGCGGTCTGCGGGTCGAGGAGCATTCGGGCGCATGTTGGACAAGTGTTGGAGGTAGAGGCAGCCACGAGTCCATCGATCATCGATATTGTTTGG
>QFEZ01003097.1:15654-32380 GCA_003316425.1 Russula lepida
GTAGAGGCAGCCACGAGTCCATCGATATTGTTTGGGGGGGAGGACCGGGCCGGCGGGACCGCCCGATAACAGTTTTCTTTTCCTAACATCAGGAAACCTGAGCTTGGGCAAGCTTTTTTAACTGCTTTTATAAGCTTTTACAAGCTTGTGCAAGTTTGAAAAAGACAAAAAAAGTTCAAAAAGTTTATGTCAGGTTTCCTGATGTACGTGCGCTGCAAGAGTGCCCAACGTCCGGCATAACGTCCGGCATACTCTTGTCTATCGCAATCTGGTCAAAGATGCAGCGGCAGAGAAAAACGCGTTGCGTCGACGCACTCAAGAAATGTGCGGGTGATTCACCCGTGTTCTGTACCGTTGCTTGGCTACATACAGTATACTGGGCAGAGAAGGAGATCGAGAAAGCACACCGTGATGAATGGTTTAATCGCGCTGTGAGTGCGGCCGGGATTTGTATGATACGTTGAGTTGGTAGCTTGAATTCGAGCCCCTGTTGCTCGAGCGATGGCTAGAACTTGTGGTCGGCATGCATGAAGTCAAGTGTCACACAGCCTGAGCAATGCATGAATGAGATTGTTCCAAATTCGGTTTACATCTAAACCACAAAAGGACCTCAACTCGTGATCGATTGCATCGTCTGTCGTTCTTATGGTATCGGGGGAAAAGGAATGCCACTTTGAGGCCATGCTACCGTATGGCCCACGACCACCACAGAAATACAGTATGACCTGGGTGCAATGCTAGGTGCTCCGTGTCGGCGAACCTCATCTCGTCCAACTTCACTCAAAACCCCAGTACGCCTTTCATGACCTCTCCAACTTTACAAATAAACATCACACGCCCAGTCATCTCACACTGCAGCCTGGGAGCACACGCCAAGGGTCATCGGGAACATCAGACCGCCGATGAATCCGAAGACCAAGTCAAGGGTACGACAAGTCAAAACACCAGTACCGATGGCATGCCGGCAAGAGAGGAGGACACGATATCCTCACAGACGAGCTAGAGGACGAGTCAGGTACCGTCGAGTCGTGCTCCACAACTCCGTACCTATGCAGGGCGGCCCATATCACACCAACACCCACACAGGACCCAGAAGAAGACTGGCAGCGTGCGACCAGGTATCGTGTGCTCGGCCCAGCCGAAACATCGGAAGAGATCCAAGCAGCTCGCAAGCGCGTAGAAGCAAGACACGTTGCAGAAGCCGGTCAAATACGGCGCAGCAGATCGTGCTTGGGTACAATGAGGACCTACGCGCGTTGCGCGCGGATCGAGGCTCTCCGCCGTGAATGCGAGGTTCAAGTCACAAGGGTACAGAGGAAGTGGGAGCGAGATTGGGCGGTCGAGTAGGACGAGGTGGCGGTAGTGGTTGAGGAAGAAGAGGAGACGGCTCAGACGGGAGAGGAGGAAGAGGAAGAGGAACCGATGACAGCAGACCGGGAAGACGCGGGCGGTGACATGGCAGTCGACGAAGATTACACACCAACGGAAAAGTCATTGACCACTGATGACGACAAAGACTGTCAGTGGCAGTGGCCCGGCCATCCCGGTCTGCCCCTTCACACCCCACGTGAGAATATTCCCATTATTGGACAGGAGGTGGGATCTTCTTCGCGACGACCGAAGCCGAACGAGATGGAGGAGGACGAAAGAGGACACATTAGCAGCCGGGTGCCCGACTCAGCCCCAACCGCTGCAGCGCCAGCTAGCACAGTTGATGGTGGTTTCCACCACCTCTTCGCATGGCCCACAGCACGGCTATCCTGGACCCTGAAACACCTTTCGGGAAATTGGGTTAGCAATGATGGACAGATGGACAGAGCGCACTGACGCCGCAGTGACACGCAGGAGAACAAAGCCAATCGCAATTGGCGCTCAGGCTCGCAAAGCCACTGTGTCGAGTAGAGATGACCATCGAAACTGTGCCTCTTACACTCCCTCCTTCATCCGATCCTTCCAAATTTTCCAACTTTGGCAGACAGATCATCGGCATCGATCCCGGAAACCTCACCCCTTCTGAATTTGTTGAGGTTCAACAGCTACTCTACGAGGTACTAAATATAATTATGTATTTTTTGGCACCAAAGTGTGCCTTGGAAATTTGTGGCTGATCTTGTCCCCTTTCAGTATGACGCCCTCCTCTTTCGAAATGTCAATCTCTCTCCAGAGCAGCAGTATGCGTTGACAAAGGTACTCTATACCCTCACTTAATCCAAAGACAAGCCTCCCTCACTCTCGCCGTCCACAGGCATTTGACCCTACGTCCGAGTCATATGGGCATGGGAATAACAAGACCGAAAACACCAACAAGTCCATCCTGCATCCGTACCTCAAGACTATCCCGCGTGTTCCTCAGGTGCAGCTCATTGGCAACGGCACAGTATTCAATCACGAGGGCCTTGAGGTCGTAGCGCTCAAACATCCTTCCCACACCACCTTCCACAAGACCGCCGTCCCTCCTGCTGACGAAGCAGCAGGCTTCACACGTTTCTGTCGCTGGCATATGGACGCAGCCCTCTACGATCTCTCCCCACCCAAAGTGACAACGCTATACGCGATTCACGTACCGCAAGGCCCAAAACAAACATGTCGGTATGATGATGGGACAGGCGATATGCTGTCCGTCCCGCTCGGCACGACCGCATTCATCTCGGGGAAGACGATGTTCGATATCCTTCCACGGGTGTTGCAGAGCGTCGCGGTACGCGCGAGAGTGCGCTATGCTCCCCATCCGTTCGAATGGATGACGCCTGCGGCTGCGCACAGCACGGGACTTACGATCGAGAGCGAAGGGAAGGAAGTGGCTTTGAACGAGCTACCACCGTGGACAGAAGATAAGATCAAAGTGTTTCCCGTGGTGCGCGCTCCCTCCTCACCTCTTTCGTCTATTTCGTCTGTTTCTAGTAATTAGCTCCGTCTGAT
The DNA here is from genome assembly GCA_003316425.1 of Russula lepida. Lineage (NCBI taxonomy): Eukaryota > Fungi > Basidiomycota > Agaricomycetes > Russulales > Russulaceae > Russula > Russula lepida. Next base: position 18,574 of record QFEZ01003097.1, read on the forward strand.
CTTACGAGCCTCGCAGACGTGGAAGAACCCCGTGACCGGCGCGCTGCACTTCCAGGTGCATGCATGCGCCGCGCAAGAGCTACTCGTTGACCCACTCCCAGAGGGTGCATCGCGCCAAGGTGCACTCTACCCTAATGGTGCACATATCAAGGACCTCAAGGAAGTGCGAGATCTGCTGTACAAAATGCAGCGTCCTGCCATCGCGCCAAGTGTGCGTGCTCTCTTTGTCCTCTCTTTTTGGACACGGGCTCACTCCGTTACGTTTAGTTGGTATACCCGCACGACTGGCAGGAAAAGGATCTCTTCCTGTTCCACAACCGCGGCGTGTTGCACTCTGTCGTTGGCACATTTAAGCCGGATCAGGTACGTGCGTTTCATCAGTGCAATCTTGCTGCGTCGGATGAACCGGTGGGACCTACACCGGAAGTTGTGAGGCAGTATGCGTGAGCTTAAGCTTGGCATATGTAATACATGCGGTGCGCGAGACGTACTCTCGGAGTAGGAGTATTCAGTGAGCAGGACAGTTGGACCCTTTACCCATTGTGCGTATATGGGGTAACGAAATAGATAATGAAACAAGGGTCGAGTGATGATCGAGGCCCTTATTCTTCATCAAGCTCTATGATGAATTACAGTAAGAACCCTCAGAGTGCAGTTTATTTATACAAGAAATGGTGTACAGAGTTCTGGTGCTACTTCATGATAGTACTGATCAAGGCGATATGATCGATAGAGTCTCCTCGCTTAGTGGATTGGCGTTCAAAATCTGTCCCAGATGCGTTCTAGTGTAACCCAGGCCTTTCCGTCGTAACCCGATCAACCTCTTCAATATGGCAATCTTACTGGTTGTCAACGGCGAGCTCCCCCCGGTGCGATATGGAGGCGGCACGAATCCATCTACCTCGCAGCATTCTGCGCCAGGATGCGCCATCCACAGAGCGAGCAGCTGGCATAGCTTCTCGTACTCTTCTCTACTGTCGAAGTAGAGCTGTCCAGCGAATAGATTCAAGTCCGTTCGTATATGCGCTGGTGCTGACCACGCAAGACTGGGTGAGTCCGGGATAGTGTAGAATGTGAGGTCTGAAAAGGAACGCATGGTCGAAGTGACTCGCGGTGCGTATATGTGCAGCGTGACTTTGTTGCTCTTACGGATGACAGGGAGCAGCGCATTTGCTTCGTATGGACTGATAACGACGACGGTACTGGACTTCCCTGAACCGCTTGAGAGAATCCAGTTGACGGGGCGGAGATAGTCTGTTAAGCTCTTGCCGTTGGAATCGAGAATGGTAGTGATGAAGTCGGCCGTGGCAAGTGGAGGTGACCACTCGTTCGTCAAATGTGAGGCATTGTCCATATCGATGGGACTCAGGAGGGTGGATAAGCGCCCCGAAGTCCCGCGAAAGCTCCCCGTACGAACGAACTCGCGGATGCTCTGGTAGATGACATGAAGTGCTGGTTCGACCTTCGAAGGGCGCTCTATATGGCGCTCCTGCTCCTTTTCGTGGTCCACTTCCCGCTCTTGCTCCTCCGCCATCCTGGCATCCACTGTCCGAGTCATGCCGAGTTGTTCGATACGTTCATTCAACGACGGAATACTGTTCATCTCGGGACTAATAGCAGTGCTTGGTGTTACCCAGTACATTTCTTCCAAAGTTCGTGACTCGCGTTGCAGCCAGGCATTTTGCAGGACTTCCAAATCATTAGTCGATCTGTATTCTGCGGAAGCCGAGTATCGTTTATAATGGTCCAACCCCTGCTGCGCCCAGTACGGAAGGTGGTGACGAATATCTTCACATGTTTCCTGCATGGCCCAGCGAAGCACGTCTAGCACCCGGACACGACGTTCACAGGTCAATCCATTTGGCATACGGTTTCGGATACGACGGTCAATTTCTCCTGGAGCAAAGAACATCACAGAGTGGCCTTTTCCTAATTGACGCATTCGCATACAACCTACATCTTGATCAGTTTTTCTTCCTTCCGAAGAGTCGCTGCTAACCTTGAACCAGCCTATCCTTTGTCACCTTCTGACCGAGTGTAACAGCTGCGCGCATTCCTCGAGGAAACTTGAGGTCTGTCCCCCTAGTATGGGCGTCGTCAAGGTACACCACACAGTTTTCGAGCTGTCTATTAAAAGGTGAAGATATAAACGGCTCTATTGTCCCATCCTGAGTAACCACGGTGAGATGATCCGAGTCATTGAAGAAGATGGCGGCGGAGACATCCGGTCGAAGGGAGAGCCAATGTTGTACGAGTTCTTTGTTCTGAAGCTCTAGCATTTGAGCTCCGACGTCTAATAAGACACGAATTTCAGGATCTTGGTCGACCAGACGCTGTAAGAAGGCGGTTGCAGATTCACGTTCCCCATTGTCTCCTTCGGTACATTCATAGTGATCGTTTTCGAGACGAAGAAGATATTGCAAAACGAGGGCGTTTGTACCAAGCACAAAATCGGGATCTTCCTGAGTGATTGATGTGGGTAGCAGGTAGCGATTGTCATTTGTTCCGCTAAACCCTGTTGTGATATTGTTGTCTTCGACCAGATCCCAGGCAGACGTCGAAAGTTTTGATGAGAACTCTCGTGCGGCCCGAGGGAAGACCACCTGTGACAGGTAGAAATCGACTGCCCTTTTATTTCTCGAGAACAATGGCACAAGGACCTGGTCGACCAGGGATTCGTCCTCCACATTCACGCCGCTAAGCTGGCGCAACGCTATAGGGAAATCTTGCTCAAACTCCACCCAATGATTGTATTCCGTCGTCGGGTCGTCGAGCTTGGCCAGGAGATTAAAGCACAATAGTAGTTGCTCCTTCGTTAGACCGCCATAATAATAACTGAGACAGGTCAAAGCGATAGCAACATCAGGGTGACCGAACTCGGCTCTCAGGCTTGGCACATCCTGCATTCATTGTTAGCAGCCTTTTCTACCAGATTTATATGATGTACCTTAGCACGATATGGTACAGCTAGCAATGTCCTGTCGGGATCAAGGCCATAATCTACTCGCCAGCGTCGCTCCTTGAGCACGTAGCCTAGAATTCCTTCGCCATTCATCAGGAGACCACGCAGAAGGAGGATTCCCTTAAACAAGGATGTCTCCGCGCAATGCGAGTGAATCAGGTCGCGATCCTCGTTTGAAGCCTCCATCTGAGATATGAAGCGGCGAGTAGCCTCCCGAACGGCTGGTGGGAGAACACCGAGCGGTAGGGTAGATAGTCCTCCTCCGAGGGCATCGTCGACAATGAGTGAAAATATGTCGTGGAGAATGGCGGCATTGAGTATGCGAATAATTGGAAATCCTCTCAGAGTAGTGTCGACTGAAATCATCTTCGGGGACGTGGTAGATAGTTGCGAGGCATGTACTTGTAGTCGGCTGAGAACCTGTTGCGTTGTGGACCATCGATTGGGGTGATCATCGACCGGCATCTGTTCTCCTGCAGTATAGACAAGTTGATACCGCACATGTAAAAGCTCGTCGCTCTCGTCGAGCACATCACGTGATACTTTGGTCACCCAGTCCTGCAACTTCGTTATTTCTTGCGCAACTGAACGTTTCTCGGCATTCCCATGTGACGTTAGGGAAAAATCGATATGCATGAGTTTCTGAGAAAGAATGTGTTCAGGCTGAACAACCAAGACACCACCCTGGGATCTACATCTCCGGTAAAGATGACTAATATTTTTGACCAAGGGGATGTTCATGTGGAGACCGCGAGAGAACGGAATGTAGAAAATGGGTCGGTTAAGCAGGCCAGACAGCCTGTTAACGAGTAGCTGAAACATTTGATTTGACAGGGGCTTGAGAGTCACGACTCTCACAAAGTTCGAGCCATCCGCGAGAGTAGAAGCAACAAGAGGCACAATAACGGATGACTTTCCCTCTCCCATATTGAGCTGAAGAGATATGTTTCGGTTGGAGCTCGGAGAGATCATTTCGCGCGCGACAGCTACCTGAACAGGACGAGCTACGAAACTTGCCTCGATCTGCTCAGAGTTATCATCTTAATATTAAGCCTAATCGTTCCTCCTACAACTTGATAGACGAACCTGAACTAAGAGCCAATCTGACGTCGATTCTGCCAATACATCGCTGCGAATGGATTCTATTTCCCGAAGAAGTTCCTCATAATTTTGTCTCGACGAGAGCTCCAAAAGACGTTGAGACTGTTGACATTTGATGAAGCAGACAGCATAGCGTGTAATCACGGCCTTCCACCGATCGGAGAGTGTGACAACACGATCCTGGGCCAACTGACGCAGTAGTAATCGAGGGGTCACCCGAGGCCAAAGGCCTGCAATCGCGTTAGATTTCTCCACACTTTGAGATGGCGCAAGTGCTGCTGAAATTTCCGAGAATATTTTGTCTTTTCTGTGAGAACGATCGTCGTGATAGAGGCGTAGAAAATCATGTGACGGAACAGCATCTCGAACAGATGAAGAGACATTGTGCTCCATTAGTTCACGGTAACTCTTATTCAGCTCATTTCCGTAGAGTTGTAGCAAGGCCTTTCGAGAATGTCGAAGTTCGTCGATTAGGGATCTGAGGCTGTTCGAGCTAATCGGTGGTAGTCCGCGCTCTGTTTCTGCGGCAGTGGGGATTTTGAGACGTGGAGATAGAAAAGGCTGTCTATCTGTCGCTGGGTGTGGAACGTCGGTGCGACATGACAACAGATCGTAAATCGAGTACGACGGTGCTTTTGAGCGACTGGAGATGAAATTGGGAGAAAACATATATGGAAGGCCTAGGGTAAAAGGTATCAAGTCCTTTGTATAGCGTAGCATGCTCTGTAACCGTTGCACATGGTCTCTAAGCCGGCTGTTTCGAGACATGGATTGGAAGTATTCCTCGATGGATCGACGGCATTCTGATTTGCTGAACCATTGTTCGTGGAAATCCACAGATCCAAAGCATGGCCACTGGCATAATATTGAGTTTGCGACTGCTAACGATTCTATCTTGATGGTTGCTTCGTATGCCACCTTAAGCCGCCGCTTTTTGATCTTCCGAGGTTTTGTATCCTTCACCTTGAGGTGCGCAGCGGTTAACTCTAAGGGTAGGGCGGATCGGGATACTAGATCCTCGAGATGGGCGAGGACTGGCGCTACTCCGTCTGAAAGAGCATAAGAAAGATCTGGTGGAGGGTTGAAGTAGCGAAAACGTTCGTCCAGAGCAAAAGTTATCATAAAAGGGACAATATCTGCAAACTTAGACTTGCTATATGCAGTAGTTGCAAGGCAGAATGATAACCCAATTCTCGAGTTTCGAACATTTTCGTTTACCGCGCGTCGACAGAGGTCATATATGGCAAACCAGTCCCGTGCGGCATCGAATTGAAGCCAGTATCGACTGTATCTCAGTGACACTTCACTGTTAGACGGGCCAAGGGAATCCCATGAGCTCATGAGATCCCAGAGATTTGGTATCCTGCTGTTGAGAAAAGGCCGGGCATTCCATATGGACCATGACGTTTGGTAGGCCACATGTTTAGCGGCGGCACGGTCTGGAACATCTCTTGATTTGTACTCCACATCCAGCGGTGATTTCTGCTCCGAGGTCTGCAAATCCGATGGAAAGTATGACTCGTTCCGGGAGGCAGCCCGATTCAATAACACTGTATTGCGATCAGCGGTATCGAAATCAGCAGGTTGATCATAAAGGGCCTCCAACGCGCGTGCGTGGTCAAGAATGGAGCATACAACCCGGAAGAAGTCGTGATGTTGTGACAAAGCAGGGAGGTTATTCCATTTGACCGTTGCCATCGACTGTAGATGAGGTGGATAATAAACTCTAACTGGTGTCAAGTCGCTAATCAACTCCAGCAGCTTTGCGTCATGGCTATCGAGCCTTTGGAAGGATTGGCAAGCAGCGCTTCGTAACATGTACAGGGCCTCTTCTGTTCCTGTGTGACCGAGCAATGGATCAGGAAGACAGTGACTGGTGAGCGCATGCAAATAACTTTGGTACAGCTTGCTGCTCAAGTTTGCACTGCTTCTGAGGCATCCAAGATCCGTGTCGATGACGTATTCGTGCCAAAGAACATGCTGTTCACCATCGGTATTTATGTGAATACCAGCGAAATCTCCGTCTGTCCTGAAGAGAAGCTTCCCTTGGGGAATAATGGCCCGTCGTGGAAGGAGAGACTCTCTGTTAGGCCTGGGGCATAGGATAAGTTTATTCCTTAGGCCGAACATTGTTCCGCACGATTGACTCCTGTCGATAACATAACCAGGCATGCTTCGGCACTCGAGCTCCCAATCCGAGTTGACAAAAAATGATAGATGTAGACGAGGGAGGGAAACTTCCAAAGAATGAGAGTCGTAGGTAGCAATGATATGTTCTGGGGACTCTAAGGGCAACACCATGCTGGACACCACAGCAAAGGTACTTGAACGAATGTCAACGAGTTGTACGGGGAAAACGTTTTGACTAGGTTTCTGAAGCACGGCTCGTGGGTGAATACCAGCTTCGTATATGTAGAGCCGCCAGTTCGAAGTATCCGGCTTCCATGGAAATTCGGCTGGACGGAATTCAAGTTCCCGGGACTCCAGGTCGAGCCAGTGGACATATTCATCGACAAAATGTCTAGGAAAATCGCCGAGGAGTTTGGAACGCGGAATGAGCTGTAAGATTTGCGAGTCTCCTGGCCTCCGTGTTCTCAAGATCAAATCTCCGTTATTCCACGAGAATAATATCTTTAATCAAGCTTATTAACAATCGCCACGGACTGGCAAAGAAGGAAAGCGCGTGCTTTACCTGATACCCAGACACAAGGGAGCGACTCATAATGTCCATTCCGGGAAGATCAGCTGGACCCACATCGAGAATTTTCTGAATGACCCTCAAAAAGGACAAAAATACCGTAGCGGTTGAATACTCACTGTGCCGAGTACACTGGCATATGTGGGATGCTCCGCTATCTCTTGTGGGAGCCTCCCTAATGGTTTTCCGTTGATGAGCAAACAGCCTGTCAACAAGTCGTAGTGTACTTTGTGTCCTCCTTCTGCACGACAGGAAATCCACCGAGAATTCGGTCCGGGAAGTGCATACCAATGCGAGGAAATATCCCGACGATAGCCCAGCCACAGCCGAGTAAGGGCATGATCGAATGCGTCCTCGTGCAATAACTTGACTCCACCTGGAATCAATTTGTTAAAAATGGGCTCCAAATAGCGCAGTAGTCGACGATGGCGGCTAAGCATCCGAGTGAGAAAAAGGGAATCGCAATCTGAGAGAGACGGCGGTGTATTATCATGGACAATGACCGCGCATTGCGCGGCGACGGAAAAGTCTTCCTTTGTGGCGAGGACCGCGGGGACATGGTCTGAGCATACGTCGAAAGTCGAAAAGCAAGTCGCGGCGAGCATACATAATCGACGTCGCAGACCTGTGCAAGACGCTTCATCTTGGTCAGAATCTAGCTTCTCCCTTATTTCACATATCCATCTATACGTCAAATGTCGCGCCTCCCGCAACAAAGCACACGCCCGCCTAGAAATATCCGGGTTCGTTGTCGAGGCCAAAAGCCGGCTGCTGATAAGAGCTGAAAGGAAATGAGACAAGAATCGGGACCAGATATATACGACGCACCAATAGTCCGTACAGTGACCTCTTCTAACCAATTGGCTCCTATTTTTTCAAGCAGGGACTCCAACTCACGCAGGAGCACATGTCCAAAGCTAGAGATACTGAGATCTATGTGCCACTCGCGAACGCCATCTGACAGTGGTCCGAGCTGCCAAGCTGCTTGGGTAACCAATGTATGTACTTCCTCGTGACGAAAAGAGAGGTAGGGTGATGCCAGTTCCCTTGCAATGTTAAGCCACTGCAAACGTGGGCCACTACGTAAGCCGGAAAACGCGAGGAATTCATGTAGAGTGATTTCCTTAGGACAATCAGCCTGAGCGGCGACGGTGTCATTTGAGGTGTGTTGAGTGCCGGACACGAAATGATGAAGGTGGCTATACGGGGTTGACGTGGGGTTAGTGGGGATGCACCAATCCGAGACACTGGACTTGGAGAATGATCCCACCACCCAGGCTCTACGAATGCGGTCAAAGAGCCTGAATGACAGACCATTGTTCACCAACACCGATGACTCGTTCGCAGGAATTTTAACTGTCTTGTGGTGAGTCTGACCAGAAAACGACTTCGTAATCGAACCAATGGTCAATCGATATTCTTTTTGGCTCGGTACTGCGTATTTGCGGAGACCAGAGAAGGAATCCAAAAGCACTTTAGGCTGATCCTGGGAGTCGGGAAATGAGGATAGACCAATGTCGCGGAGGACCATATAGGTTATACCACGCCAGGCAGAAAATGCGCGAGGTGGAGACAGTTCAAACACGACTTGTTGTGCATGCATTGCTGAGGGGGGTAATGGCCACTCATGGACGTTAATTTTCAGCTTTTTGGCTTGCCTTTCTAGTTGACATTTCTTGCAAGTCGTGCTGTGGATGTCATGCCCCAACTTGCTCTTGGACTGGTCGTGAGATATCTTCGAGGCCGAGTTTGAGAGTTCTTTCCATGTCTCGTTCAAGGAAGCCAGTCCTCTGCGTCTCTCTGCTCGCTCTTGTTGGGCACATGCGACTATCTCATCATGAAGTCTTTGAAGGTCTTTGGAAGTACGAAAATACTGCACGGCGAAGCAAGAATCATCGACATGGTTTGAAAAGATGGATGTCACATCGAGAGCCTCTTTGTGTCGCCGGCGCAGATACTCTTCGATTTGCATGGCACGTTCCAAGGTGGACGATCGGTGTAAGAGTAAGGAGTGGAGGAAGTCGATAGGAATTTCGGGAGAGAACTGTTTCAATAAGGGACATTGATGAATTGCGAATACATCCAAAGCTACCCAAAGGTCCATGATGGTCAGAATCATTAACGAGTTATCTTCAGCATTGGCCCCATAAAGGTTTTTCGCACCAGCAAAATACTGCTGGATGCACGAAGCGATAATATCTGGAGCATCCACGTCGTACATCGATGCAGCGACCCAAGATACCAGGGCACTCTCTACGGACAGCTCGAAGTCGGCGATTGCAATACGTTGATCCTTGGCAATAGCCTGTTCGAGTTGACCATTTGCAAAAAGAGAGAAATCGTATACATTATTGAGACGTAGTCCCTGGGAGGGGCCGAACGGCGTCTGGGAAAAGCCAGGTGGTGTCGAACGAAGCATCTTCGAGAGGTATTTGTATGAGTTGTCGAGGGAGATGTGTGCATCTTTGGCGAAATGAAGGGTCTGGGGTTTCACTGTAGGACTGATTGACCCATCAGCCTGGAATGTCGTCCATCTCTTCAAGAGAAGTGTTTCTGTCTCTTTGAACGTGTCCTGGACAAATTCATAGACGTTATGGGATATTGTAGGGCCCAATTTTGAAAGACGCCGAGCTATTTTGACTCTCATTGCGTAGAGTAACTCGCTTGGGAAGTCCCGGCTGACGCAACTACGTAGAAGATGGGTGTGGAAGAAGAGCATGAATGTCTTGTAGAGGCCGGTGATACGTAGGGAAGACTGAAGGGACACTCTGATAGCAAGCCATAATGGGGATCTTCGCCATGGTTTGTACGCATCATCCCAAAGGACTTCGTCTCCTATACGTTTTGTGATACGATCTACATCTGCTGGTTGTCCGCATCCTCCCAGAATCCCCATTAATAACTCGGATATATACCTGGGGTGGACGGTTTCGCGAACCTCAACGACGTTAGATCCTGCCTTCGAAGTAGTGGGGGCAGAGTCCAAGCAATCAACGTCCATTTGTACGAGGAAAGAGGAGAGGTTTTGGAGAAAACATTCATTCATGAATAGATCCGTGGGGACTAGAATTGCAGGGCCTGGGTATGAACACAAGAGCTTTCTCGTAGTCGTCATTACGTCATTATTTTGTGGCGAGACTTCGAACGCCTCGAATTGAACGAAATCGCCGGGAGAAAGTCTGCGCACAATGAGAGCGGCATTCTGTGCACGAATGTGCATAGAAAAAATGTCTGATGAAGAGTCTGATTCAGGCAGAACAAAGCGCGGGCTACATGGGCATACCTCCTATTGCCATGTTTAAAAAGATACGTTGCATTTCAGACTCATCGAATGGGACTTCTGCAGCACGACGAATGATTTCCATCATCCTCATCACATGCGCCCACAAAGAGTGTTGTGAAGAGAGGACGTCCGGGAGGAAGCCTCGGGCGGCGTCAATGAGGTTGTCACAGAGTGCCACATTCGTTTTCTGTTCTATCTGTTCACCAGGGTCCTCCTGGGGAAGCTTGGGGGGCATGAAGACGTGTTCAACGACCGAACGCAAGATATCAGAATCGGAATCATTGGTAGTAAGGGCAAACATGATTGTCGATAGGCAAGAATACACAAACGGCGCTTATGTGGCACTGGCAGAAGAAACCCAGGGTCACGGGCCCTCATAGGCTCCTCAAGTCTGCCGTACTGGTTGTGTGTGCTGCTGACAAATGAAGAACCGTAAACCGATGCCTATGACATAAAATGACCTTCTATAGCTGCAAATTTTCTCACCAAGACTCGTGGTCGTGTAGCATTTGTTCCGAGAGGCCAACAAGAAGACATCCCATTGATCATTGGCTAGACGTCGGTAAGAGGGGAAAAGACTCAGATACGGCTGTGTTAAGCAAGGCGCTGAGTGAGTTTAATTGCCTCCGAAGTGCACATCGCAGACTCAAGACTTGACTCTATCGAGTACTCCCATGCTCATGCTCGTCGTGGGTCCAGAACGGAAAATATGTCCAACGGAAGTCCCCGTGACGACGGCCTTTCAGCAGCACGTGATGAGACATGTGACTAGAATCACCGACGTCCCCGGGCCTAGTTCCGAGTCAAGTTGTCATTTCCATATTCAAGTTTAAATTTTCAGCTCCTTACTGACTTCAGTGTTTGTCCTAGTACTATACTGTACGGTAATCTTGGACCCGCGAAAATTTGCTAGAGGGCGCTTGGACAGCAATTCAGACAGCAATTCAGAGACTGCGGCCACTCAAACCAACCGATAGGTCGTGTCGGACTCGAAGGTGCAATTTCCTTGTCGTCCTAGGTTGGTAGGTCTATCATCCCACTATGGAAACGTTTTAGGTCGCGCTCATTTTCATTCGTACTCCGCTAAATTCAACTGTAGCTCCGCTCTGCCGTCTACTGCCGTGGCCAAGGACTCTTGCCACCGCTCCAGAAATTTATGGCTGAGACTGAGGGCCAATCGTTGAGTTGCGACACTTTGCTTATTATACTCTGTGTACGGATAGTATTACAATATATGGTACAGTCTGCAAGTCACAAGCGCCGATGAAGTTCAACCAGAAAATACATGGCCCTCAAATAGTGTTCTTCACGGGCCACGGATTGGAGGGGGCGCGCGGGTGTGCCATTGCACGGGCGATGGGTGGGCGTGGCCATGCACGAGGGGCGCGTGAATTTGTCCATGGACGACTCAGCACGAACCAGTGTCCTTGAATGTTCCAAGGGAATGACACACCTACGCCTTTCATCAGCGGCCGGGGAGAACAGAGAGGAGAGGAAGAAGTACTACTCGATGGTATTCGGCAAGACGGCCTCATCATCAAGGGTACTCTGGGTCCAGTTCATAAGGGCGTCAGGAGCGGGAAGCTTTATGGGGGGTTTGTAGCGCACGCCGTCTTCCCAGAGGTATTCACACGGATAGTCCGGCGTTCACTGTGTCATCGTTGCGCTCTCGTCGATCGTCTCGGTGTAACGGGGCAGGGCCGTAAACTCGGTACGTGCATAGCACTCCAAGTGATGGGTCATATGTCAGCTGGCGGGGTGAAGAAACAAAGAAGAGATAACCCACCAAGAGTATGTGCACGGGCGTGGGCACAACGATCTCAAAAAGCTTGTTTTTGCCCGTCTTGGGGTTCACTCCCGTCTCATCTCCCCGCGCAAGACGCATCGTGAAGCGGAACGCATCGGTGACTTGGATAGCGTAATCTCTGCTTCGACTGGTAGGGTGAAGCAATTCACAATCAGCTGGGAGATGCAACTTTGCACAGAGCGGCCAAGGACCAGGCCCCAAGAGCTGCGACACCACTTCTGACGGATCAGCATCCAACGGCCGGATGGCGGCCACATGAGAGTGTCCAGTGGTCCTTAGCGCCTGATTGTCTACCAAAGAAGGCTCAACAAGACAGTCGGTGTAGTAGGTGGATCCAACTCACGTGCAGATGCTGGCATCTCGACTTCTGGGAATGATGAAATTGAGGTGCATGGTGATTCGACAAAATGGGCTGATGTGGGTGTATGCGCGCTCACTTATTCTTCTGAAGTTGGTGGGAACGAAAGCGGAGATGGTGCAGGCGGGCGGGGAGGCGCCGCGTCTACCCCGGGTGCCGGACTTCCGACCTGTTGCTGGACTTCCGATCCGCGTCGGACTCCCGGCCTGTGGACGGATCTCCGACTTGATAAATTTGATAAATTTCAAGCGCTCCTAGAACCTACCCACCGAAACTCAACTGGATCTCGACGCAGATAGAGATGCATGTACTCAAGGCTGAGTTCTAAAAACTTAAGACTACAAGAAACAGGCTAACTACAATGCAAAACATCAGAGGTAGCGTAAGCGTGAGAGAAAGCTCGATGGAGAAAGGTCCCATACTGCAGGGACTCTGTCAGGTGGGGTTGGTCAGTATAGCTCATCGCGTTCGTCGTCTGTAAATTCCACCATTAAACTGCATTCTATAAAGTTGTTAGCAATAGAAATGAACACTTAAAAGGTCAACATGCCTGATCCTTCTTCGAGGTCCATATGGTTCAAGGCTGGCAGACACAGGGAAGCGCATAGATCAGGGATAATGAAGTCAAATTCAACTGGTAGTTCTTACCTGGGATCCCATTTGCACCAAATTTACAGCAATCAAGATGTTGAAGGGGGAGACGATTGGAATCTGCACTGGACTCCTCTTCCCTCAGGTCCTGTCCTGTAACACCCGTGTTGTCATTGTTGCTACCCTCTTTCACTGACTGAAACAAAAATTCTGCATCGACTGCATCACGTAGTTGATTGTACACATCCCAGAATGTATTGAAATTGATTTCAGGTCTTCCAAGTTGAACGTAGCATGAGGAGATATGCTCTTCACAGTCAATGGGTACAAGATTGAAGACCGCATCTGTCGGTGGGGCCCACTGATGTTCTGCATCCTCAATCAGTGTATCTGGAATAATGATCTACAAAATGAGTACGAAGATAAGAAAACTGATTAGAATGTTGATTTACCTTGAAGTCTGCGGCATCAACAGTTTCCGGGTTTTCAAAGATGACATCTGGAACTCCACTTGGTATTACCTTACGACGGTTGGCCCGTCTGCGGGTCGTATTATGGACATACACATATGAATCAGCCTCCCTTTGAAGCCAAGGTATGGCAATCCACCGGAAAACCAGCCTGGATCAGAGTTATGTCAGTTTTGAAATCGTCCCCAAAACGACATGCACACCTATCACCAATATTGACTTCGTCGTACCATTGCATCCTAATACCCCTTTCCAAAAGGGTTTCATATCCAGGAACCCAGGTTCGACGAAATCTTGACCACATTTGTTCTGGTTTGATATTGCTATGACCGCGTTTCCATTGGTGCTGGATTGAGCCTGCAAGAGTATGATCAAGGGTGTGACGAATATGCATATGCGCATAGGCCACATTATAATTTTCAGTGCCTAAGTCACTTTGAGTAACACATGGCGCGCCTGGGTGTACGTTAGATTGATCTGCCTAAAAAAAGACCAAGATAGACATACCACCAAGGTTCTTAACCACTTTGAGATATT